>JADLZK010000740.1:0-52036 GCA_015847255.1 Hyparrhenia diplandra
CTCTTCCTTCATCTTCTCGTGGCTGCCGTTTATGGGCAAGCTCGGGCTCCTCCTCCCGCCGAGGCGGCTTCCCGCGGTGCGGCGTCCACCTTCTCTGGGCTTCCGAGAGGCACGCCCCTCCGCGTCGCGGATGAACTCGGCCGACGTCCGTCGCCCGACGCTCTGGGGCCGGTGCTGGAGGCTGGCAGGCCGAGCTCGGCACACATCTCAGCGCCGCGGTTCCGTCGGCCTCCTCAACGAAACCGCCCCGGCCCTCGGCGAAAGCCTCCGTCGGCCAGTTGTACCCCACGATGGCGTCTGCCCCTGAAAGCACGAACACGTGAGCAAGCCAAGCGAAAAAAGGAGTCCCTAGCACCGGCGGATCCAAACACAGGCAAGGCGGCGCGCACATCGCCGGCACCAACCGCCCCCGGCGACCCGGATCCTCCGGTGAAGGTGGCTGCTGCGCGATCGGGCAAAGACCGGGGGTAGGACGACGTCCGTACCCTCGGGGGAACGCTCGATGACGGCGACACGGATGTCATCATCCCCACAGGCGAGCGCGTCGATGCCCTTTGCGGCGCGAGCGGCGGGAACCGGCCGCATCCTCAGTCCTCATCCTACCGGCCCGCTCGGTCCTCCCAGCCTCGGCATCCTCATCATCGAGGAGATGTTGAAGGACCTGGTGCTCGGCGGCTGACCTCCTCGGATTAGGGACGAGCGTCAACCTCGGGCGGAGTCCTTCCGGCCAGGCGTCCCTTGACGGCGGAAGTCTCCTCTGGGACCTCCTTCTCTTCATGTCGCCAAGGAGCTCGCCCTACCGAGTTCGGGCGCCTTAGCACCCCAGGCGGAGTCGTCCAGGGGGCTCTTGTCGAGCCGCTTGATGAGGACATGACACCTATGGATACACCCATGAAGGGTAAAAATATGGTGAGCTCATTTCCACACTTGCATGATAACTTTTGGTATAAATTCACTTGGTTCCACATGTACATGTTATTATTTGAATGTAGGAACAACTATGTCTCAAAGTGCAAACTCATCAAAGTCCAACATTTGGTTTGATGGCAGCCCAACAATGATTCATAGGGAAGGCCTTAACTCCTTTATTCGAAGTGTAATTGAGGTCAATGAGAACTTGTTGGAAAGGCAGGTCTTTGCGACATCATCTTAGGCTTATCATGCAACCTTGGGACCACCGGTCCAAGTGGAATACTAGAAGGAGATGGAGAACAAGTTAGAGATGCCCAAGGACGTCCCTCCTCCTTGGCCACCACCATGCAAAAGCTATAAAATATGAAAGCATGCGAAGCTAAACTTAGAACCTATCTCCTCCGATGGCATCCTGGTAGGAGGAGCGCAAGCAAAGGAATAACATGAGCAGCTCTCTACCTCGCATGGTCGAAGAGGACTTGGTAGAAGTTCAACGCAACGCGCTAGTACCGTTGCATGGTGGTAGGAGCACCAAGAGCCATTGCATGGATGAAATAATTCCTCCACCACTCGATGAAACAATAATACCTCCTTAGATTACACTCCTGTGCTGCATGTCTAGAGGTGTTGCACGACCCTATGTTCTTTTAAATAGCCCTTGTCACACCTTTAGAACTTGGGTTTTGCTTAGATTATTCTCATCAAGAACGGTTTCGCCGTTTATCGGTTTAAACCCCACTTGTGTTCTTAATCATATATCTGCAGTTTGTCCCAATTTTTGAGCTGCGTTCTTTCAAGTTCTTGCTTGTGTTCTTCGTTTACGTAGGCGGGGATTAGCCTTCTTGGTGAGGTCAACCGGTTGGTGACACGGTTGATAACACGAGGAGACGATGGTGCTAAGATTGCGGGGTTCGGGTCTTTGTGATGCGAAGCGGATCGGTGTGTCACTCTCCACCAAATCGATAGTTATCTTGAACACGGCCGAAGATCGGGACCCCCATCCCCATCAAGTGGTATTGAGCCGAGGTTTACCATCAGGTTCGCCTTTATCCTAGTGTAGTTAATTTTGCTTCATCCTATAACTCCAAAAATTGCCCCACAAAAAAATATTTGTGTTCACCATTTTCCCCCTTATCCCATAACCCGTTGTGCCATTTCAATATTTTTAATTTCAGTTTGCTTTATTGAGCGGTCGTCCCTTGCATGTCATCGTGTTAGTCGTGTCTAGGTCTTGTTCTTGGCGTAGGTGAATTCAATCAAATCTAGTGTTATCCTATAAAAGAGAAAGGAGCTCTTGAATTAGCATTGATTTGTTTGATCACGTGTAGCTTCTTAGATTTATTTCTAGCCATACATCAGAGGTGCATGAAATTTTCCTATTTATATATAGGATTGCACAAAGACTTCTGTTGTCCGCGTGTACCTTCTTATATTTATTTGTAGCCATACATCGGAGGTGCATGCATGATATTTTCCTATCTATAGGCTCCTCATATACTTTTGGGGTTCTATCCACCGTAAGAGTCCAAAGATGCGGCGAGTCACATTCAATTAGATTATATATTCGGGATGTTTATCTAGGCCAATATCCTTCTCATGGGTTGTGAGCTATTTCCAATTGTCTAGAGCTTTGGGTGTTTAACTTGTACACATCATTTAAAAGCACTTCTGAGATTATAAAAAAAAGAGGAAAAGCGAGAAAGGTGCAAAAAAGGCAAAAGCCGCACCTAATAGATAAAAAGAGAAAGAGAGAAAGAAAAGAAAGAACAAAAAAAGAATTAAAACAAAAATCAGAAGTGCTTGCATCTTGCTGGTCCCTCTACTGAGTTGTAATATAGTTTGCTTGAACTAGGTCTAGGACGAGTTTAGGCCGACGACATAGACTAGCTTGGGACTACTTTTCAATCTTGCAATCTGAATTAAATTATTGATATTCCTTGCTATCATATTTTAAGCCTCCCAAGCTCCACATATGCACCGGATCAAGTATAGAAAAAGATCCTTGCAATTCGCGGTGCCACTTCTTCATAGGTATCACAACCAAGCCACCAGGTTGCCATCTCAGAATGACATGGTAAGAACTTGGGTAAGAACTTGGTAAGAGGCGTGTGTGAGGTTATGATTCCACCAACTCATAAAAGTTGAGAGAGATTTATTTTGATTTCTAACCATATCAACAATGTGTTTTTGCTAAGAGTTGATTACAGTAAACCATGGAGCAAAAGTTTGCAAGGATAAACCAAATGAACAATGATGGACTATCACATATTGACTATAATCATCAAGGTAAAGAGGTAAATTTACCATCCCATCCTATTCTGGACCTTATGATGGAGAAACATATTTTGATTGGGAAATGGCTGTAGAACAAGAATTTAATTCTCACCTAGTTCTTGGGATAGATAGAGTTAAACACGCTACTAGTGAATTCAAGTATTTTGCTCAAATACGGTGGCAGAACTAGGCAATTTGCATCAACAACCTCAATCATGGGATAAACTTAAAGAAGCAATGCGTGATAGATTTGTTCCTATTTCTTATAAACGTGATTCTCTAAGAAATTACAACACTTAGAGCGGGGTAATATATACGTCGGGAATATTATGATGAGTTTCAAAGGTGTAGAATACGATGTGGGATAGTAGAGGACATGGAAGATAAAATTGTTCACTTTTATGGTGGTTTGAGACATGACATACAAGATATTGTTTTTGAAAAAGAGTTTTTATACTATCAACCGTTTGTACCGGCTTGCTTTGGTTGCGAAAAAGATTTGCGGGGGCAAAAAGAACCAGAGGGACATTGACAACAAATTAATCAACCAGGTATTATTGGGATGGAGCAAACAATTGCAAAGTTGGAGACCATGATGAGTAGCCAAGTGGCCGCTTACGCATTTGTAGTTACAACATCATCTTCACCACCACCACCATCACCCACACCCACTTTGGAGAGAGGTACAATTTTAAACTCTCTTTGAAATTGTCTGCGGCGATAAAGAGAGTGCTAGTAGTGAGAACAAAGACACTAGTATTAAAGGTAAAATTACCAAGTGTCTAATTTGAAAGATTCATTTATGCCTAATATAAAATCTGATGTTGTTCAAATTAATGCTGATGTGCTGAATTTGTCCACCACTCATGTGGTATAATAGAGCGACAATTAGTGGACACCAAATCTGAATTACCTTTGTCACATGAAGAATGTTCGACTAATTTTTGTGATAAAGGAGAGTTGTGTGATAGTGCTATGATCATTCCCATGCCACAACTTTGAAGGAATTTAATTCTTTTGTTTTTAGAACAAAACACATGTGCTAAAAAATAAGAAGATGCTTCCCATTAATGCGGAAAAGAAGAGCTAGAATTATTGTCTTCTTTAAATACTTTAGGCTATATTGAGTTTGATACTTTGTGTGCCCTTAATAATTTGGAAGAGGAATTTAAATGTGTTGGAATGCCACGGTTGTGAACTTGTACATATCATTTTATTGGTAAATATAATTATAAAGGAGAGTATATGGTGCATCGTGTCTATATTTCTTCAAATCTGAAATCTCCTTTAGCTTTGCATAAATATGATCAACTAGAGGGCTTCAATAGTTATAACCATGTCATATCTAGATTTCCAAGTTTTGTTGTAAAGAAACAGGGTTAAATGTCAAGAAGGGGAGCAATGTTGGCAACCACGAAAAACTTGTCCTCGGAGTAAGCTCAAACCGAGGGACGGTTTGTTGTCAAGAAGGGGAGAATGATGAGGACATGACACCTATGGATACACCCATGAAGGGTAAAAATATGGTGAGCTCATTCCTACACTTGCATGATAACTTTTGGTATAATTCACTTGGTTCCACATGTACATGTTATTATTTGAATGTAGGAACAACTATGTCTCAAAGTGCAAACTCATCAAAGTCCAACATTTGGTTTGGCGGCAGCCCCAAATTGCTTCATAGGGAAGGCCTTAACTCCTTTATCCGAAGTGTAATTGAGGTCAATGAGAACTTGTTGGAAAGCTGGGTGCTGCGACATCATCTTAGGCTTATCATGCAACCTTGGGACCCTGGTCCAAGTGGAGACACGCTAGAAGGAGATGGAGCACAAGTTAGAGATGCCCAAGGGCGTCCTCCTCTTGGCCACCACCATGCAAAAGCTATAAATATGAAAGCATCAGAAGCTAAACTTAGAACCTATCTCCTACGATGGCATCACGGTAGGAGGAGCGCAAGCAAAGGAATAACATGAGCGCTCTCTACCTACTGCATGGTCGAAGAGGACTTGGTAGAAGTTCAACATAGCGCTAGTACCGTTGCATGGTGGTAGGAGCACCAAGAGCCATTGCATGGATGAAATAATTCCTCCACCACTAGATGAAACAATAATACCTCCTTAGATTACACTCTGTCTTTGCATGTCTAGAGGTGTTGCACGACCCTATGTTCTTTTAAATAGCCCTTGTCACACCTTTAGAACTTGGGTTTTTTAGATTATTCTGTCAAGAACAGTTTCGCCGTTTATCGGTTTGTAAAACCCCACTTGTGTTCTTAATCATATATACGCGGTTTGTCCCAATTTTTGAGCTGCGTTCTTTCAAGTTCTTGCTTGTGTTCTTGATTTGCGCGGGGATTAGCCTTCTTGGTGAGGTCAACCGGTTGGTGACACGGTTGATAACTTTGAGGAGACGTGGTGCTAAGATTGCGGGGTTCGGTCTTTGTGATCTGAAGCGGATCGGTGTGTCACTCTCCACCAAATCGATAGTTATCTTGAACCTGACGGAAGATCGGGACCCCCGTCCCCATCACCAACACCGTCTGCAGCGCTTGACCCACGGGGACGGTCGGCGCCGCGGGCGAAGTCAGGGCACGGGAAGCCCCTCCACTCTCGGTGACCAACGCCCGAGGTCAGCGAAGCGGTGTGGCCGATAACCCTTAAAGGGAAGAGCGCCATCATCTTCGACCCCCGTCGTCGCACCCGCCATCGCCGACCCACGAGCTTCGTTGCTATCGCTCCCGAGCTCGCCCGGTGCCTCCCGAGCTCACGGGCAATGAGCTCAATGGCGAGCGGCATCGTCGAGCTCGCCCGTCATCCTGGCTTCGAGCCACGCCCGACCGAGCTTGACCGCGTCCGTCCTCAGCGTTTCTCGGGATACGCCCGCGCCGCCACGAGCATGGTCGGAGGTCAATACATCACGACCAACCGTTATGCTCTACAACGGCGCGGGAGGGAAGACTTACCGCATGGCTACCCTTTTCTTCTTCTTGGCGCCTCGGCTACTCTAGAGCCCGAGTTGTCCTTGACCCGGAGCGCCCGGTCTTGCGTCGGGGGCTTGGCCGTGGCGCCGGTTGAGGGTGAGGAGCGGCCGCCGCCGCTCGGCAGCCGCGAAGGCGGCAAGCTCATGAGCCCGAAGTCGGCCTCTTCGGCCATGGGCCTCGCCCGGCGTCGGCGCTCCCTGCGAATCGATGCCGTGCTCCACCTCTCCGACAGCGCTCACGCCGCGCTGGATGAGCCCGCCCCTCGTTCAGACGAGGGGCTGGCGGGGCGCCGGCAAGAGCCGGCCTCGGCCCTCGGGAAAGAGGGGTTGGGAGCCAAAGGACTCCACCACGGCGACCTATAGAGCTCGGAGCTCGTCACAAGACTCAAGACAACGAAAGGGCGGCGGGCGACGAGCACTTACCAACGGCCCTGCGGTCTCACGGATTGGGGAGGATGCAGGGGCTCCGGCAACCTCTCCCGTCTTAGTTACCCGCGGCATCCACCACTCCACCTAGTCGACGGTGAGCCCGGGGCGTTCGTCCCACGAGCGAGCGGGGCGCTCCTCCACCATCTCCCGGACGGAGAGAGCTCGGCGTTGAAGGCAAAGCACGGCCTTGAGAGCCCGGGCCTCGACGATATGATTCACCGTCGGCCCGGCATCTCGGAGCACCTTGATCTTACTCACCGCCCGCTCCACCTGCTCCGAGGCGTGGTCATGCGGTCCCTCGCGCCATAGCTTGCTCGCGGTGGCGAAGGTGCGCCCGTGAACCGAGGTAGAGGATGGGCGAGGTCGTTCTTGAGGTAGAACCACTCCTCCCTCCACCCGGGGTTGGCCGGCGGGGAAGTCAGCCCTTCGGGAAGGACTCACGGACCCTCCCAGCCGGTACACATCGTCCACCTTGACAATCGAGGCTGGGCCGCCTCCCTTGCGGTAGGGGCTGGATCTTGGCGTAAAAAGTGCTGAAGAGCTCCCGGTTGGGAGGGATCCCCAGCCACCCCTCGCGAGCATGTTGAAGACGGCTGAAGGGCGCACCACCAAGTTCGGCGATCAAGTCTTTGGGCTCGATGCGGTATGAGACAAGGCCGCGGAAGAAGTCGGCGGTGGGCACGCCGAGCCGCGCTCGTGGAAGGCCATGAAAGAGGCGATGTAGCCGGCGGCGGGTCGGGAGATGTGTGGGACGCCGGTGGTATGATCCCACTCCTCCGCCGCCGTCCGCGGTACGAGGAAGCCTTCCGGCGAGGCTGCACCTCTCTATCGGCGCCTCAATCCCGTCGACGGCGGCCCGGGGCCCATCTCTCGGTTTGGCGAATCGCCCGGCGAGAGCGGGGAGACGGGAGGATTGGATCTACAAACAGCGGCGGCGATTGAACTCTCTTTTTCTCTCTACTGAAGGAAGGCAAGAAGTGGGAAGGTGACGCTCCTCGACCTCTGCCTATTTATAGAGGTCCCGGCGAGCGATGGGGCGTCGAGGTGAAACCGCCGGGAGGGCCCACCCGCATCACATCCGCCGCAACGGACGCCACGAGATCGGCCAGCGTCTAACACTGAGCGAGGAAGCGAGCGCCGCGACATTAATGAGATAACTTCACGCCAGCGTAAAAAATCTCAACGGTAAGATCCCAAGCGGCTATTTTTTACGCGGGGTGAAAATCAAGAGCTCCGATGACGGCTAGATCGCTGAGCTCTAAAAAGCAGAGCTCAAAACACGCGCTCCCCGCCTCAGGGTTCGAAGGCCAGCTCAGCCGAGAGCTCCGAGAGCCGCCCAGAGACACCACGAGGGAGGAGCGCCTTGTGAAAGCGGCATCGGCGGCCGCGCCTCGAGGCTCTCGAAGGGGCTGGGAGGCTTCGGCTGGCGCGTCCGGGTCGGCGAGGGCCGCGGTCGACTCAAGCTAACCTCACCCCGATGAGGGCGCCTCGCCCCCGGACATCACCCGGGGGCTCGAGAACCACGGAAGTTGAGCTCTCAGAACTTGAGGTCGATCCGCCAGCAGATCGTACGAACGGGCTCGAGCTCGGGCCTCACCTGGACTATCCGACGGCAGCTCACCGAGCACTCGATCTCGGCTAACGAGGCAAGATCGAGCTCGAGCTCACCACCTCTGCAAGCGGTCGCCAGAGGAGCGGGTCGAGGAGCCCACGAAAATTCTAAAAGCCTCCACGAGAACCTACTGTTCTCACGGAGCCTCGGGGGCTACACCCGCGGGTGCGCTCGCGCGCATCCATGGACAAACATCAACCCTGAAACAAGGGTCCCCTCTACGAGGAAGGCTGCCGTGCGAACAGCATCTGGGAGAGACCTCCTCTCCCCCAAATGCTCGGGGGCTACTGTGGGGGATCGATATTTGGGATACTGTTGGGTGATTGCTCAACACAACATGTTATTGATGATGATATGGTTTACAAAGTGGCCATTCAACATGGTCTTTACAGAGGCGCATCGGGGGTATTTATAGGGACCCACGACTTCGTACTGATAAAAAACATAAACTTCACATTTGAGATTTCTAACAACTTCTCAAGGTTTCTATTCTAGCTAAGTTGTTTTTCACCATCTTCGCTTGAATCTTTGAATCACAATTCTTCATATTCTTTGTCAAATGAAGTTGTCTTCACCAACTTCTCTTTCATCATATCTTTTTCCTCTTCGTCTTTGAAAGTTTTCTTCCTACAACTTCAAAGTTAGTTTGACGAAGTCAACTTCAAAGTTCGGGCATAAAGTTTGTCTACTAAGTCAACTTCAAAGTTCGGGATAAAAGTTTCGGGCGAAGTTAGATCCCAACAGCGGCCCTCGTGGGCGTAAAGTGACTTCAAAGGCATGAAACCCCACGTAAAAGTTTTTGAAAAACCGAGGTCCGTAAATGTCGTCCCGACCTTTGAAGTTGGACTATTTTTGTAACGGCTAGTTTGGTGTCGACTCCTTAGAGTTATAAATAGCAAAACATACCCTCGACTCCTCGGAAGTCAAGTTATAGAATTTAAGGTTAAAGTTCATATTGGTGAACATTTTATAGCGAAAATTCACGATATTGAATTTTAAAACGTCGTCCCTTCTTTTTTGTATAGAAGTGGGCGTGGAAACTCTCTTGAAAGTTAAAGTTGACCTTAGTGAACATTTTATAGTTTAAAAATTCACCTTAGTGAATTTAAAAACGCCGTCCCTTCTTTTTGTAGAGAAGTGGACACGGAAACTTCATTTTAAATTTTAAGTTTCTTCTTAGAGAATTTGAGTAAAAATTTCATTTTGAAGTTTCAAATTTCTCTTTAGAGAATTTGAAAACGTCGTCCCCTTCTTTTCTTTTAAGTAGGAGGCGAAAACTTCGTTTGAAATTAAAGTTTCTCCTTAGAGAATTTGAGCGAAACTTCATTTTGAAGTTTCAAATTTCTCTTTAGAGAATTTGAAAACGTCGTCCCCTTCTTTTTTTTTGCGAAGTGAGAGCTTAAAACTTCGTTTCAAAATTAAAGTTTCTCCTTAGAGAATTTGAGCTTAAACTTCATTTTGAAGTTTCAAATTTCTCTTTGGAGAATTTGAAAACGTCGTCCCCTTCTTTTTTTGCGAAGTGAGAGCGAAAAAACTTCGTTTCAAAATTAAAGTTTCTCCTTAGAGAATTTGAGCGGAACTTCATTTTGAAGTTTCAAATTTCTCTTTTAGAGAATTTGAAAACGTTGTCCCCTTCCTTTTTGCGTAAGTGAGAGCTAAAAACTTCGTTTCAAAATTAAAGTTTCTCCTTAGAGAATTTGAGCGAAACTTCATTTTGAAGTTTCAAATTTCTCTTTTAGAGAATTTGAAAACGTCGTCCCCTTCCTTTTAGGAAGTGAGAGCGAAAACTTCGTTTCAAAATTAAATTTTCTCCTTAGAGAATTTGAGTTTAAACTTCATTTTGAAGTTTCAAATTTCTTTTTATAGAATTTGAAAACGTCGCCCCCTTCCTTTTTTGCGAAGTGAGAGCGAAAACTTCGTTTCAAAATTAAAGTTTCTCCTTAGAGAATTTGAGCGAAACTTTATTTTGAAGTTTTAAATTTCTCTTTTGAGAATTTGAAAACGTCGTCCCCTTCCTTTTTTGCGAGGTGAGAGCGAAAACTTCGTTTTGAAATTAAAGTTTCTCCTTAGAGAATTTGAGCGAAACTTCATTTTGAAGTTTCAAATTTCTCTTTGAGAATTTGAAAACGTCATCCCCTTTCTTTTTTTGCGAAGTGAGAGTTTAAAACTTCGTTTCGATATTAAAGTTTCTCCTTAGAGAATTTGAGAAAAACTTGTAGGTAGCAATTTTATTTTGTCAAAAATTGCATCTACTTATGGCTTTAATTGGGGCGATGCAAGAGCAAGTTGCTCTTCGGCCTTTTCGAACTTAAACTTCACCTTAGTGAATTTGAAAAACGAACTTCTTTTCAAAGTTAAAATTCACCTTAGTGAATTTGGAAAACTAACATATTTTCGAAGTTAAAATTCACCTTAGTTAATTTGAAGAACAAACTACTCTTCAAAGTGAATTTGAAAAAAAAAACTTATTTTTGAAGTTAAAATTCACAAATTTGAAAAATGAACTTCTTTTTGAAGTCTAAATTCACCTTGGTGAATTTGAAAAGTGAGCTCTTTTTTTTCGAGGTCGAAATTCGCTAAGTGAAATTAAAAAAACAAACTTTTTTTTCGAAGTGAAAATTCACCTTAGTGACAAAATGAACTTCTTTTTTTCAAGTCGAAATTTATCTTAGTGAATTTGAAAAACGTTGTCCCTTCTTTTTTGCGGAGAAGTGGATGCGAAACTTCTATTGGAAGTTAAAGTTCACCTTAGTGAACATTTTATAGTGAAAATTCACTTTAGTGAATTTAAAAAACATCATCCCTTCTTTTTTTGAGAGAAGTGGACGTGGAAACTTTGTTTGTACATGAGAACCGTTTTGATTATTAACTTTTGAATTCTTGCTTTGCAAAAGCCCCAAAGAATACTACTTCATATTACGTGATGTTGTTGGTACATCGAAATTCTAATCTTGCTGCATACTTTATTTTAAGGCCTGATGGCAAAGTTATTATTACATATATTCCAGTCCCTGTAGAGCCCCAAGCTCCATTGCAATTTATTGTCCATTCTCGCAAATTGTTGTCCCTTCTTTAGTTTCTTTTTGTTCTTCGATTTGAAGTTGGAGCTTAAAACTTCTTTTCGAAATTAAAATTCACATTAGTGAATTTGAAAAACAAACTTCTTTTCGAAGTTGGAATTCACCCTAGTGAATTTGAATAATGAACTTCTCCTTTTTTTTTTCTCAAAGTCAAAATTCACCCTAGTGAATTTAAAAGACAAGACTTTTTTTTGAAGTGGAAATTCACGTTAGTGAATTTTGAAAATGAACTTCTCTTTATTTTTCAATGTCAAAATTCACCTTAGTGAATTTGAAAGACAAACTTCTTTTCGAAGTCAAAATTTACCTTAGTGAATTTTGAAAGATGAACTTCTCTTTTCTCTCTCTCTTTTTTTTTTTGAAGTCAAAATTCACCTTAGTGAATTTGAAAGACAAACTTCTTTTCCTTAGTGAATTTTGAAAAGTGAACTTCTCTTTTTTTCTTGAAGTCAAAATTCACCTTAGTGATTTTGAAAGACAAACTTCTTTTTCAAGTCAAAATTCACCTTAGTGAATTTGAAAAACTAACTTTTTTTCAAGTCGAAATTCACCTTAGTGAATTTGAAAAATGAACTTCTTTTTCGAAGTCGAAATTCACCTTAGTGAATTTGAAAATGAACTTCTTTTTTTCGAAGTCAAAATTCACCTTAGACAAACTTCTTTTCAAGTCGAAATTCACCTTAGTGAATTTGAAAAATGAACTTCTTTTTCAAGTCGAAATTCAGCTTAGACAAACTTCTTTTCTCCTAAGTCGAAATTCACCTTAGTGAATTTTGAAAAATGAACTTCTTTTTTTTTTTTCGAAGTCAAAATACACCTTAGACAAACTTTTTTTTTCAAGTCGAAATTCACCTTAGTGAATTTTGAAAAAATGAACTTCCTTTTTTTTTTCGAAGTCAAAATTCACCTTAGTGAATTTGAAAGACAAACTTCTTTTTCGAAGTCAACATTCACCTTAGTGAATTTTATAATTCTTTTGCTCCTTAGAGCTTTGCTTTCTGCTTGTTGCAGATCTTTTGCTCCTTAGAGCTTTTCTTTCTGCTTAAAGCAGATATTGGCTCCTTAGAGCTTTGGCTCCTTAGAGCTTGTTGAGAGGCATGAGTATTTAATAAAAAGCATTGCACATAAACATGAATTTGGAATATTTCATCGACATAGATATAATTGTATACATATATGAGAATGTTTACAAGTTAAGAGTATCGTGGTTGTTAATTTTGTATACTAATTATATGTTTTGTTATTTTTAATAAAAGCACAGATGGTGTCCGCTTAGGGATGAAATGACTAAATAAAATCATTAGAACTTGCAAGCTAAAAAGTTCATCGCAAAAATTGGCGTTTTTAAAAGTTGTACAAAAAGCCTCTGGCATGCATGTGATAGAAATAAATGAGCCTTAAACTATTAAAGCAACAACGTAACACGTTCCAAGGTCAAATCCTTACAGGAGTTTTTTCTGACAAATGCTCATACGCACAGAACTGATGGTGCCTGTTTAGGATGCTACTTGTACGAAACCATTTCGGACATTCAAATTAATATATTGTCAACTACTATAGCCAAGTCCAAACTTGTTTGCGCTAGTTAAACTGGCAAGTTCCGTGATACTGAGTAATTGGAATGAGTGCATGCAAATGCTAGTCAAAACAAGTCATGACGGCAAGATTTTTTCTTCTTTGTCACTCTTTTTTTTTTGTGCAAATGCAAAGCGAAGCCTAATTCAACAGCCCCTTGGGCTAGCTAATAAGTTTTATGGGGTGTGTGGGCCTTTGCTAGAATTTGAGCAGAAAAGCCAGAGTCGAGTTGGACTTACTTTGGTAGATTGGGATTTAAGCCACGCAAGGATCCATCATCCATTGACTGTCGATCGAAGCCCCTTAGCGGGACATATAACTTCATGATGGGTTGAAAAAGTCTTGTAACCTTAGTTGGTACTTTGACTTCGTGCATGTAATTCCATCTTCTCTGGCCTTGTGATGGCTCCTGGGCTTCGCTACTGTTCTGGCTAAAAGCAGATAGGAACATGTGCTTGACATCAGTGTTGCTTGGACCTTTGTTGAAAGTCATCTAGCGTCTGCATGCTCTGGCCAATACTCAGGGAGCTAGACTTCGGAAAACCAAGTGGTACCTTTCGCATTATTAGCGAAGTCTGATGGAGATAAATTTTGTTGACGCATGATTATAAATTGGCCTCATCTCAATTTGAACTAATGAAAATTCACGGCTTGAAAAATTGATTTGAGATTTTGATCCGTGTTGCTGTGCGGAACAATTGACATGCTGGCCAATGCTAGCTGATAGTTGACGTTTGAATCAAGTGTGTGCTGAGCTCCGATGAGATCCTAGCTTTGACGAGAACGCCCGAATTTTTAACTGTATATATGTATTCGGATCCATGAACTGCGAAGCTGTTCTTGCCCGGGAAGTAGTTTCTAGAGATGGAGTTGAAGTTGAGAGAAACCATATTGTCTCTCTGAGTAGCCTTTTGGTATCTAAAGCTCCAATTTGGATCTCCGCCACAACAACTTTGCTTGGAGTGGCTTGGGTAAATACTCCAATGGTTATTCTTGCGAAGTTAAACTTCAAGGGCGAAGCCCCTTGCACGGTCGTTTGGAATACTTGGCTGTTGATTGATGAATTCATTTGTCGGTGCCGAAGTTTTCCAAATTGGCTTTTAATGGGTCTTCAATATTTTTTTCTGAAAAGGAACCTTTAATATATCCAACGAAGTCAGTTGTTTCATCCAAATCTGATGAAGCGAAGTTGTTTCTAACAACGAAGTCATTTTTTTTAATATATTCCTGCATTCGTTGCCTTGAGTCATGCTTCTTCAGACTTTGCGGGTGGGTGGTCTGTTTGTAGATTGAGTCTTCGTATTTGGGCATACTTCTTGTGTGTGTCTTCGCTTGCAGCCAATGAAGTTGATTCCAGCTCATCTTAATTACGAGGGCAATTTCTTTATTTCAGCCACAACTCCAAAGTAGAATAAGCCCCGGGCGTCGACTTCGCGTGGACAATGCTCATGTCGCAGTCTTCACGCCAGAGCTGGAAATAATGCTTGTCTCGATCCAATCACTATCAACTTCACTTGAATATAGACCCTCTCTTCTTTCAACCTTTGCTGGGCATAAGAACTTGGAAAATCTGATAAAAAGGTAGTACAGTGAAGTATTGATGGAACCATTGACTTGTTAATGGATCGATGGAAACTGACTGAAGATGGCCTCGCATATTGTCTACACTTCCCGACGTGTAGTGTCTTTACTTCCCTAAATGCGCTGCCGAAGGTGCTGTCCGAGGTGTATTTTTCTGAAACATAGCTCTGACGACGGTTTTTCTTGAGTCTTAACTCTTGTCGTGTAGTTTTGATTGACGTTGTTGACTGGATGGTGGCTCTCTTACTTTTGCTGCAGGTTCAACAAAGATTGAATAGACATAGTTTGTCGGTTGTACTTGTCTTCGCGCTCAAGCAGGCGTGCGTCTGCCTTGTCTATTTTGCATGTGCTTGCTTTGGGACTTTATTGCTGATTTGTTGTTTGCCGAAGGCAGTATTGGCTTGCCACGTTCACCTGCACGGATGTCTTGTCTTGTTTGGTTTGATCAAGCTTGCATGTTTGTCCGGTTGTCCTGCACCCTGGTTGGGGGTTTATATTTGGCCTGGGGCTTCGCATGGCAGGAGGCTTCGCTTGGAAGGAGACTTTGTCTTAATATAGCATTAGACTTCGCTTGCAGACCTTGTTCTCACTATTTATACCTTATTTCATTAGAATATGTTTACTGAGGAGAGACAGCCCCTTGCACATGAACGTGTTCTCTGTAGGTGTTTTCCGGAATGACGAAGTTTGACGATATGGCCTGGTGGCTTCGCCGGCAACTAGTATTTAACTTTGATTGAGTTCTTCGCACTCGAAATAATAATCCTAGACTCTTGGTGATGTCACCAAAGGGCAAACATGATAATTTGCTTGTTGATGTCCGACTTAATATTTTAACTTCCCTCTACACCAAGAAGGTGATCTTGTACTCGAGTCCTGACAACAGCCGAAGGAGTCTTTGCTTGCGAGGTGGTGTTTTTCCTATGCTTGGAATATTTCTTCATGACATGACGAAGACTCTGTCATGCTGATAGATTTCTGACTTGGGAGCAGAGTTTTTATTGAAGTATGCTATATGGATTCACTTTGTTAGAAAAATTGCTGCTTGGGAACGGGAGTGCTCTGCATGTGGTTCTGGAGACGACGTAAATCCGACGACATGGGCTCGCTTGACCCGTCAGGTGTTTTGTTTCCATTGGCTGCTGACGGATCGATGGAAACATGCTAAAGTTGGCTTCGTAAGAGAAGGAAACCACACGCCAGCAGCCGACATTTCTTCGCTTGATTATTTTTGTCTTTCGCTTGCTTTGGAACTTCGCATATATTCTGTGGCTGCTATTTGCTTGTCTTGTTTGGTTGACTGAAGTTGCATGTTTTCATGTGAAGTGACGCGAAGATAACATAACGTCTGGTTGGCCTATATTTAGCTTGTGGCTTTGCTTGTTGGAAGACATTACTTTGAATACGACACTAGACTTTGCTTGGGAGAATCTCTAGTTTTGGTTGACGGCTTCATGTTTGGACTTCAAATTGCGTCCTGCTTTCTTTGACTTCGCTGACTTTTTGACCATTCATAAGCTGATATCATCTTGCTCTTGGGCCTTCCCATTGGTCCACGTGGTCGTGAGAGTATTCGAGCACACACAAACGGTGGGCGCCAAGATGTTAGGTGATTGCTCAACACAACATGTTATTGATGATGATATGGTTTACAAAGTGGCCATTCAACATGGTCTTTACAGGGCGCATCAGGGGGTATTTATAGGGACCCCCTGACTTCGTACTTGATAAAAAACATAAACTTCACATTTGAGATTTCTAACAACTTCTCAAGGTTTCTATTCTAGCTAAGTTGTTTTCACCATCTTCGCTTGAATCTTTGAATCACAATTCTTCATATTCTTTGTTCAGCGAAGTTGTCTTCACCAACTTCTCTTTCATCATATCTTTTTCCTCTTCGTGCTGAAAGTTTTCTTCCTGCAACTTCAAAGTTAGTTTGACGAAGTTAACTTCAAAGTTCGGGCATAAAGTTTGCCTACGAAGTCAATCTTCAAAGTTCGGGCATAAAGTTTGCCTACGAAGTCAATCTTCAAAGTTTGGGCATAAAGTTTGCCTCGAAGTCAATCTTCAAAGTTTGGGCATAAAGTTTTGCCTACGAAGTCAACTTCAGAGTTTGGGCATAAAACGAAGTCAACTTCAAAGTTCGGGATAAAAGTTTTCGGGCGAAGTTAGATCCCAACAGATACCCATAAGCAATCACCCAACTCGCTGTCAACAAACCAAAGCGACCCCGAACCTCGATTACACGAGAGACGTAACAAGGCAAGGCGTCTCACCGCGGCGCACGAGGTCTTCACCACGCACGAGCTCTCCACGCGAGGGCGAGCCTCCCGCTTCGCTCGAGCTCCCCACACGAGCTCCCGAGGACGAGACCCGTCTTTCCGCCGTTCGAGCTCTCCCGATAACGAGCTCTCAGTCCTCATCGCGCTCGACCTCGCCCGGAGACCTCTTTCCACCTCGCTCGAGCTCCCCCGCGACGAGCCTTATGACGACGACCACAGAGAGCTCATCCGCCTGCCTTCTCGGGGAAGCCTGCGGGTACGGAAGTTGGTCAACCACTCTCTGACAGGTTCAACAACTCTCTGACGACCACTGTAGCCACGCTGGGCTACAGTAGGGAAAGAGCTGTCAGACGATCACCTCGCCATGCCCCGTCGACTCCAACAACTCCGCCACAGTACCGTGCGGGTACGTACGGGGTACATCCTCCCCATCCACGGTATGGGCACGCCCATGCCGAGAAGACGTCTTCCTACTACGATTGGAGATGGGGCGACGCCTGACCACCGCCCAAATCATGATTCCCGCGTACGGCGACGACCAATTTCGACACCCGGAGTGCTCCAGAGCTCGAAGGGAGCTCTCGTCCGCATAGTGAGCTCATCTGTGAGCTCTTTCCTACATCTATCACCCTGTACATGTATTTCCGTTTCTTCAAGTCTTCAATCCGGAGGGAGCTCATGTAACCCGCCCCCTTTGCGGCTATAAAAGGGGGAGGCCGCCCACCGGGTTGGAGCAGGTTCAACTCCCAGCTTCATAGCGCCCACTCACACATCCACTCGATATTGGCACTTGCCTCAATCACAGAGACTTGGGAGCCTCCTCCCTCTCTCGCCCAGCTTGTACTAGCCCCGGTATGAGCATTTTAGCTCGGATAGTGATCGCACTGGACTAGGGAGCGCGATTTGCCCTGAACCAGTATAAATCTCGTGTCATTGTCTCTAGAGCTAGGCCATCGGAGCACGCATTAGCCAGACATTACTGTGATGGTGGTATTAGACCACGACAGTTACCGTGAATCTTAGATACGTCCAGGAAATCCCGAGCTCCGGAGAGCCCAGGCTTGGCCGGTTGTGCATTTCCCTTTGGTCCCTTGCTCGGTCGTCCTGAGGCAGCTGTAGAAACCCGGAGGGCCCAGCTTTAGAACCTCTGGACCGTACGGTGAGCACATGGCCCGGCGTTCCCCTCGGGGGGTCACGCATTGCGGTGAGGTTTCGTTCCTGCCCGAGGGCTCGGAAGCGCCCTCCTTCGGGAGGGGCTTTTTTGTCAAATTATAACTTGACATTCTTACCCCTGGAGGGGTCGGGCGCATTTGGCACGCCTTTTCATGCTAGTTTCTCCGAGGAGATGATTGTTCACATCCGATGGGACGGTTTACTGCAGTGCCGGCAGAGGCCGCTGCTTGCCGTATTAACTGATGGGGCCCACTGATGGCTTGGGGTCGCCCGCCGTCAGATCTGTTGAATGATCTCTGGTCACACTGGTAGGGCTGACCTGAGGATTTGCTTTCTCCTCTATATATTCGGGGGCGCCGCCGGCATCGTACGGATTCCATTCATCTCTCCCGCATAAAGCTCGTCCTTGCATCTTCCCACCGTCCCTAAAGCAGAGAGGAAGGAGGGAGTAGAGAGAGGGAAGTAAGGGGCGATTGTGCTTACTGGTGTATGCTGCCTTATTGCTGTGATCGCCGCTGGGAAGAGAAATGACGTCGCAGGAGGAGGAAACCGTTCTCCCTCTTGATCCCTTTCCGTGGCCGCGGTCGTCGGTAACGGAGGTGAAACTGCAGCGGCTGGTGGACGATGGTCTCCTGCACTGCCGTACAGATGACGCACGGCCGGAGTGGCTGGTGCCCGACGCGTCCCCCAAGGAGCCGCAACCGCCGCCTGGATACATCGTCAGCCTGATGGATCACCACAGGCGGGGTTTTGGCGTGCCGGCGAGTCGATTTATGCGGGCCATCCCGCATTATTACGGCGTCGAACTCCATCAAATCGTCCCCAATTCGATCGCTCAGGCATCAATTTTCGTTACCCTTTGCGAGGGGTTCCTGGGGATCGAGCCTCACTGGGAGCTATGGAGGTGGTTTTTCAAAGCGGAATTGAATACCCTAAGCACCGGAAAGCCGGGTTCTCCGCGGCAAGCGGTGCGGGTTGGATCTTGCATCATCCAGCTCTGTACCTATGATAATCAGAGGAAGAGCCGGGCGGACGAATATATCCCCTCTCGGCTAGCTGGTTCGAACAAGAGGTGGCAAGAGGAGTGGTTCTATCTTCGGAACGACGGAGATGAGCTCCCGGCTTATACCGGGGGCGTGATTAAGGCAAAGCCAGATCATTGGCACAACGGGCCTCCGCAGTCTGCACACCGTCACCTGGACGGCCTGCGGTCGGTGATCCACATACTCCGAGAGAAGGGCGTTGATGCGGCGGCCGTTGTTGCTGCCTTTTCCCGCCGCCGGGTGCTGCCGTTGATGGCTCGCCCCCTTCACCTCTAGCAGGTGACCGAAGAGGCGGATCTTACGGGAACCCGTATGGTGTTTGGTGATCTCTCCGGAGATACCCTGATACGCCGGGTTCATGTGTTTCTGGGTAATAAGACCCCTGAAGTGATTCCTAGAATTGCAATTCGTCCGGCTACGGGGTATGTTTCCTTGGTGAGTTCCGATTCCTCGCCGTTCCTTGCTTGGGTCAACCTCCCCCCTCTTTTTTTTTTCTTTTTTTTATTGTTGTCTTTGGTTCCGGTCTCTTTCTCCTGTGCAGGGGAGATTGATACACAAGGGCTCACCTCCGCCGGTGCCCGAGGACAAGGCCCGCCGGATGCTAACCGTGCTCAGAATGAGCGCGAGCGGTTAAGGAAGGCTCGAGCAGATGAGAAGAAGGCCAGGAAAGTGGCTCTGAACAACCGATGCCGGGAGCAGCGGAGGCGTGGCGAGTCAACGAAGTCCTTGTCGACTGATTCCGCCACGTCGTCTGAGGACAGTGCTGACACTCAGGGGCGTCAGGATGCCGCGATGGGAACGCTTGTGCGACCCAAGGAACTGGATGAGTTGATCGAGCATGCTAAGCATCGGGCCGCCTGCGACGGGGAGCCCCCGAAGGGTGTGTGTGTGCCAACGGCGCCAAACCTCCCAGCTTCAGAGGGGGTGGCCCTGGAGCCGCTTCCGGGAGTGACCCACTATCTCGGAAGCTTGGGGAAGTGCGGAAGGAACCCGCGACCGCGTCCGGTACCCTGATTTTGTCACGACAGATGTCAAGCCAAGGTTCTGGCGCTAAGGGACAGTTGGTGTCCAAGTCTTTGCTATCCCGATCCGCGCCATGCCGAAGGTCACCCCGAAATCTTTGTAAGTCGAATCTCTCCTTCTTGTTTGCCTCCGACTGCCTTCTTCCCTTGATTCTGTAAACATCTTCTAGTTTCTTCGCTTTCTTTGTCAGGAAAAGGGGAGCTGAGGCGCTTGTTCTTGACCCTTGGAAGCAACTTAAGTCCAGCGCTTTGACTCCCGCAGGCCGGGGACGTTGTGACGCCACGGCCGATCGTCCTCGACGCCGTCGCCTCCTCCTGTGATCCCGTCTATGGTGACCATTGATTCGGCCAAGGAGGCTGGTATTCCGTCTTCTGCCTCGATTGCCGCCGGGACGCCTCCTCCCGAGGTACCGGACCAACCAGTGGTGAATGCCCAGGCTCTGCCAAAGCCTGCATCCCCTTTTCGTCCTCCGCCATTACAGTTGACGCCCCCTGAGGGCCCGATCCCTGAGGCGACGCAAGCCAAGGGGGTATCAACGGCAATCGTGATGGAAGTCGATCCTTCCAGTGGTGATGCCCTTCCCATGGCGGGGGTGTTCCCGGATCCATTCGGGGAGGTCCCACAAGGGGAGTTGTTTGACGCTGCTGAGGTTTTGACTTCACCTACCATGACGGCTGGTGCCCATCAGCTGGTGGCCCTTCAATCCTCCAGCCCGAGTGTCCCCTTGTTCCGAAGGAGATCTCGGCGTCCGGGAGTCAGGATCCTACATAGCCTGTGGTGAGTTGTGAAGGCCCCCAGGATTTCTTTTGGTCAAACTTTCCCGGTTTGGGGGAGGACTCCGAGTGTCCCTATTTCCAATGATCCCGGGGCCCGGGCGGCCCCGCACTTGAGCTTGGTAGGCCGCCAAGAGGCGGAGCCCCATCCTTGGTGATTCATGACCGTCCCGAGGTTGCTACCTGGGCGGAGCATGATCAGATTCAGAGGTGGGCAGTTGAAGGATTGCAGAAGATCAATCGGGCCTCAGGCCACCGCCGCCCTGCATCCGCCGAGGTTTGTTTACTCTTCCCTTTTTGGCGAAGCTTCGTTTTTCTTGTGTGTGCATCTTTTGATGCCTGTTGCTTGTGGCTCTGGTCCGCAGAGTTTGAAGAAGTTCACCCGAGAAATCTGAGTTATATGAGAAATGCCTTGAACTGGGACGCTCTTTTGGCGCACTCAACCGAGCTTGGCCGGACGAAGGAGGTGGCGGCTCGCCTTTCTCAAATTAATGATGATTGGGCCGCCAAACACCAGCTCTTGTTGGCGCATTCGCCATGGCTAGGTCCGCATCGCTTAAGGCGAGGGCCGAGGCGGACCAGCGTTCAATGATTTCAAGGAAGGCCAGGTTGAGTCTCGGAGGCTGCTCAAAAGGGCCCGGAACGAACGTGATCAAGCTCGGGAGGAGGGCAAGAAGCAGTCGGACATGGCCAACTCTCTAAATGCTCGGGTAGAAGAACTGGTGAATGAAGTGGACTCGGTGAAGAAGGATGTGGAGTTTGTCGTAACCCTTTCCATCGATGAGCATAATGAGATGCTTAAGTGGAAGAAGAAGTGTGAAGGTATGATCCCCCGTTCCTTGTTGATTGGCAGGTTGCGCTCGGGGGGTTGATTCCTTTGTCATGACCTCAATCTTATTTTGTTCCCTTGCAGATGCAGAGAAGCTGTGGGCTGAGGCAGTGGAGGCCGCTACCAATATGTCCCAATGCCTCAACGCCGAAGAGAACTCGCGCAAGGAGCTGGAGGAGGTCGTGTTGGATCATATTCGTCGGTTTGGGCCCCCGGATCTGGTGTCGGGTACCTCTGTTCGGAGCCAACTGAGTGCTCTCGGGGGGTATGTCCGAGGAGAGATCCGGGGCGCTTTCCGTAATGGGATGAAGTGCTGCTTGGTGGTGATGTGCTCGCATTTCTCCCTGTCGAACGAGACCCTTGCGATCCTTTCCGATGGCTTCTTCTTAGGGCGTGACAATGAAGACGAGGGAGCTGCTGAGGAGAAGTCCGATGGAGAGAAGATCGCCGAAGTTTCTACGCCGGGCGGAGGGACCGGCAGCGCTACTGGCCACCCATTTTGAGGATGAAGTTGCTCCCCCTTTTCTCCCGTGGAGTCGGGTATGAGGTGGCCCCCGAACCTATGGAGGCATCTTTCAAGGACGCGTCACGCCGCGCACCCCGAGGAATGGTGATGAGGAGGCAAGCACTTCGGCGGTTCCTCTGAAAATATTCCGGGCCCGTGAGCTCTTCTGAAAAAAACTCTGTGTCTTTGCTTGTGTCATGTTGCCCGAGGGGCCATTGTATCTGAACAGTTTGAGCCCTTTGGTTGCTCAAAAACATGATGCTTTCTATTTTCATGTTGCTTAAGTATTCGCTCAAGTCACTTTCGTATTTTTCTTTCACGAGTTGGTTACGTATGGGTGCCTCTGGAGGCGATCCATGAGCTCGTTTGGTCTCGTTTTAGAATGTTTACGAAGAGTCCTGCTGTGATTTTAAGCAGAAAATAGGCAGGTAAAAAGTTTTTTCGAGGCATTCGAATTTTTTCTTAGTAGAAATTTTCCGAGGGACCGTCGTAAGGGGGAGGGGTTCCCCCTCTGATAGCCCCCGAGGGAGGTTTTCATCTTTGTAGTGGCTAAGATAAAACCTACCTAATAAGAACATTTTGACTCATCGTTTCTTTTTTCTTGGAGGAAAAGATGCTCTTTATTGATTTCATACAAGCTTTGTAGGTACATGTTGAAGTACTTAGCTCTAAGGGTAGAACTGACGCAGCTACTCTATGTTCCATGCATTGGAGTACGCCTCGCCCTTTTCGTTCTTGAGCTTGTATGTTCCGGGCTTGAGTTCTTCGGTGATGAGATATGGTCCTTCCTACGGGAGCTTAGCTTATGTCGCTCTTGGATGTCCCCTTTTTTTTTTGCTCGACTATAATGGGCTGCGACCGCCCGAAAGTGGTTGTGGCAATGTAGAGAAGTAGCCGCTCTCCAGGATGCGGTGGTATCGGTACTGGCGGATTTGTGAACACCCTTGTGACAGAGCCGACCAATTTATAAGAAATCAAGTATAATTCGCAATTACTAAAGCAATCATAGTCTACACTTGAGTCCATATAAACCCGGTATTCCGAAATCTCCCGAAAGTGATTTCAAACTCATCAACAATACAACCAAGATCGTTGAGCTCAAGAGTTCAAACTGGGGTATCTCAAACCAAATTCAAATATATTATAATCGAAAGCGATGTACACATTTATTTACAAAGTAGTTCAGAGTGCGGAAGCATATAATTTTCGAAAACCAAATAGTTGTACAGCGGAAATAAAAATAAGATAGTGCCAACATAGTGTCAACCCTATAGTAGCACAAGACAGGGAAATATGGGGACTGTCATGCCCTAGGCATTATTCTTCAACCACAGCACATCACAACTGGCTAGAATCATGCAAGACGGAGTCACCTGCAACAGTGGGAAATAACCCGTGAGTACTCAGTTGTACTCTGCAAGACTTACCCGTCTGAAACCAGAAAATAAGGAAAAGACTCCAAGGATCATGCTTGGCTTTATCTGGAGCTGGCTGACTCACATTTTGTCATGGTCTAATACCACCGTCACAGTAATGTCTGGCTAATGCGTGCTCCATTGGCCTAGCTCAAGAGACAATGATACAGAATGTATACTGGTTCGGGGTAGATCGCGCACCCTAGTCCAGTGGTGATCACTATCCGAGCTCAAATGCTCATACCGGGGCGAGTACAAGCAAATCGAGAGAGGGAGAGGGCTCCCAAGTCTCTGTGATTGAGGCAAGTGCCAATATCGGGTGGATGTGTGTGTGTGGATGCTATGAAGCTGGGGACTGAACCTGCCTCAACCTGGTGGATGGCCTCCCCCTTTTATAGTCACAAGGGGGCGGGGCACATGAGCTCATCCCAGGTTGAAGACTTGAAGAAAATGTAAACGTATTTACTGGGGTGGTAGGTGCGTAAAAGAGCTCGCAGACGAGCTCACTACATCGGTGAGAGCTCCCTCCGAGCCTGAAGCACTGGGTGTTGAAATTGGTCGCCGCCGTACGCGGGAATCGTGGGTTTGGGCGGTGGTCGCTGCCCCATCTCCAATCGTAGTTGGAATGCGTCTTCTCGGGCATGGGCGCGCCCATACCGTGGATGGGGAGGGTGTTCGCCGCACGCACCCGCGGTATCAGAGCGGAGTTGTTGGAGTCGACGGGCATGACGAGGTGATCGATCGACTACTCCTTCACCATCGTGACCCAAATAAGGGCTACAAAGTGGTCGCCAGAGAGTTGTTGAGCCAAGTCAAAGAGTGGTTGACCAACTCTCGTACCCGCAGGCTTCCTTGAGAAGGTAGGCGGATGAGGTCACAGCGGACGTCGTCGTAGAGCTCATCGCGTGGGAGCTCGAGCGAGGCGGAATGAGGTCTCTGGGTGAGGTCGAGCGCGGTGAGGACTCGGAGAGCTCATCACCGTAAGAGCTCGAACGGCGAAAAGAGGGATCTCTGTCCGAGAGTTCGTGCGGGGAGCTCGAGCGAGGCGGAGGCTCGCCCTTGCTCGGAGAGCTCGCACGTGGTGAAGACTTCGTGCGCCATGGTGGGACGCCTTGCCTTGCTACGTTTCTCGTGTAATCGAGGTCCGGAGTCGCTTTGGTTCGTTGACAGCGTGTTGGGTGCTTGCTTATGGGTGTCCCAAATATCGATCCCCCACAGTAGCCCCCGAGCATTTGGGGAAGAGGAGGTCTCTCCCAGATGCTGTTCGCGCGGCGGCCTTCTTCGCAGAGGGGTCCCTCGTTTCAGGATTGATGTTTGTCCATGGGTGTGCGCGAGCGCACCCGCGGGTGTAGCCCCCGAGGCTCCATGAGAACAGTAGGTTCTCGCAGAGGCTTTTAGAATTTCCGTGGGCTCATCGACCCGTTCCCCTTGCGATTGTTCGCAGGGGCGGTTCGCTCGAGCTCGATCTTGCCTCGTTAGCCGAGATCGAGTGCTCGGTGAGCTGCCGTCGGATAGTCCAGGTGAGGCCCGAGCTCTAGCTCGTTCGTGTGGTCTGCTAGTGGACCGACCTCAAGCTTGACTCCCGTGGTTCTCGAGCCCCCGAGAGATGTCCGGGGGCGAGGCGCTCCCGTGAGGTCAGCTTGAGTCGATCGGGCTCCCCTAACTGGACGGACGCACGAACAAAGCCCCCGAGCCCTTTCGAGAGCTTCAAGGCGTGGGCCGTCGATACCGCTTTTGCAAGGCGCCCGCCGTGGTGTCTCTCCGGGCGGTTCTCGAGCTCTCGAGCTGAGCCGGCCTTCGAACCCCCGAGGTGGGGAGCTTGTGTTTCGAAGCCGCTGCAGCTCGCAATTTAACCGCTATGGCCCGAGCTCTTGGATTTTCACCCTGTGTAAAAAAATAGCCGTTGGGATCTTACCGCTGGGGGTTTTTACCGTTGGCGAACAGTTATCCCATTGATGTCGCGTCGCTCGTTTCTACCAGGTGTTAGACGCGCGGCGATCTCGCGCGTCCGCTGCGTGCGGATGTGACGGGGTGGGCCCCTCCCGGTAGTTTCACTCGACGCTCCGTCGCGACGGACCCTATAAATTGACAAGGATAGGGAGCAGATTCACCTTCCTACTTCCCCGCCTTTCTTCATAGAGAGAGAAAGTCGATCACGCCGCCGTCGTAGATCCAATCCTCGCTTCCCCAAGCTACCGGCGATCCGCCCTCGAAGTTGAGATGGGGCTTCCCGGTCGCTGGCCGACGGCGACCAAAGGAGCCGATAGAGAGACAGCCTCATCGGCTGGCTCCCGCACTCCGCGGACGGCGGCGGAGGAGTGGATTATTCCACCGGCGTCCCACGCATCTCCCCGACCACGCCGCCACGCTTGCTCCCGCTCGCGGGCCTTCCACAGCGCTGGCTCGGGCGTGCCCGGGCCGATGATTTCTTCCGAGGCCTCATCTCGACCTGGGGCATCGAGCTCCAGCCACCGACGCCAAACGGGATGCTGCCTTCTCCGCCTTTAGCATGCTCGCGAGGGGTGGTCGGGATCCCTCCCAACCGGGAGCTCCTCGCACACTTCATCTACGCGAAGATCCAACCCCCGCCGGCAAGGGAGGCGGCCCCGCCCCAATCGCCAAGCGTGACGATCCAGCCGCGCGAGGGAAGGTCCGCGAGTCCTTCCCTAAAGGTGACTTCCCCGGCCCACCAACCCCGGTCGAGGGAGGAGTGGTTCTATCTCAAGAACGAGCCCGCCCATCCTCCCGCCCGGTTCACCGACCGCACCTTCACCGCCGCGAGCAAGCCGCGGGCGCGAAGGACCACACGACCACGCCTCTCAAGCAGGTGGAACGGGCGGTGAGCAAGATAAAGGCGCCGTGGACGCCGGGCTCACGGTGAACCACATCATCGAGGCCTGGCTCTCCAAGGCCGCGGGTGCCTCTTCGCCGAGCCCTCCCCGGACCGGGAGATGAAGGAGGAGGACGCCCGCTCGGGGACGGCGAACGCCCCTCGACTCACCGGCCGACCGTGTGGAATGGTGGATGAAGGTGTGACGAAAACGGGAGAGGTTGCCGGAGCTCCCCGCATCCTCCCCAATCCGTAGACCGCGGAGCTGGTAAGTGCTCGTTGCGCCGCCTTGTTCGCTCTTTCGCCGCCTCGAGTCTTGTGATGAGCTTGAGCTCTACAGGTCGGCATGGTGGATTCATTCAGCCCCATCCCCTCTTCCCCGAGAGGCCGATGCCCGCCGCCAACATCCGGCCCCCATCCGAACGAGGGGCGGGTTCGCCCAGCGGGGCGGCGCGCAGCGACGGCCGAGGAGGTAGAACCCCGGTGTCTGAGCTGGAGCGCTTCGACGCCGGGCGACGCCCGCAACTAAAGGGGTCGGGACCTCGCCGGGGCCCGCGAGCTCGCCGCCCCCGTGGCACCATCGAGCGGGTGGCGCGGCGGCCGCCTCAACCGGGCGCCGGTGGCCAAGCCCCCGACGCAGGGCCGACGCTCGATCAAGGACGGCCGGGCTCGGAGCAGCCGAGGCACAGAAGAAGAAGAAGAGGGTAGCTACGCGGTAAGCCTTTGCCTCCTGTGTCGCTGTAGGGTGCAATGGTTGGCCACATGTATTGACTTCTGACCATGTTCAGGGCGGCGGCGGCGTATCCCGAGAAACGCCTGAGGACGGACGTGCCGAGCTCGGTCGGCACGGGCTCGATGTTGGGAATATGCCCTAGAGCTAATCATAGAGATGATTTGTATTCTTTCATTGTATCCATGATATATTAAGTGTTCATGAATATCCATTAAGGACAACTTGTATTGATCAGCAATTATGTGAATTGTTTGTGAAACTCTTTTACTTGTTTGGTTATTCAATAATTGTCCTCGATCGGAGTTCATGTGAGAACACACATGAATATTAGATCAGCACACGTATTAGTTGATGACTATGTTTCACAAGTCATAGACATGGAGATGTCAAACTAATAGTGTGGGCACATGTATGACATGGGGCTGGATCGACCCGACATGAGATGTTATTATTATCTCTTTATACATCATGTACGTCATGTCCTTAGACCTGAGATTGTCGTATGTATTCAAGATGTGAAACGACCTACTTAGGGACTATCAAACGTTACTCCGTAATTGGGTAGCTATAAAGGTGGTCTTCGGGTTTGTCAGGAAACATGCTGTGAGACATAGTCAATCAAGATGGAATTGCCCCTCTCCATGAGAGAGAGATATAACTAGACCACTCGATTGATTGGATCAAGAAATGCATGGCCGTGCTTGGGTTAAGTGTTAACCCACGAGGTGGACCAAATATTGTGTGGCAAGGGAATGATGAGTATATGTTTTGTGGTGGTTCGTCCCGATATGATCATTGCGCACACATGGGAGTTGGCACGCCTTGCTAGAGGTCATTGTCAACTATTGGCCGAGTAGGTGTACTCGGGCCATGTCTATGTGTGCGTGAGCCCATAGGGTCGCACGCTTAAGGGGAAGAAGGCCTAATTCGGATTTGATCCAATTAGACGAGGCTTAGGGTTACTAATGGGCCTCCAGCTCGGGAGCCTGTTAGCGACGCCTATATATATGAGAGGTGGGCGCGGGGCTGTGACCTAATCCAAGCCACGCCACTTTGGCAGCCGCCGCCGCCCACGCCCTCGCCTCTTGCATCTCGCGGACCTAGCACGGGGAGGCGCACGCTTCCTCCCCGTACGTGTGGGATACCCCGAGGTGCTGCATCCGAGCACAAGGACGAACCGCACGAGGAGGACGGATGTGACGGACGATCACGCGAATCGGCACGGCACCGCCGCGACGCGCATATCTACGCCGAGGGTCGACGCTTCCGCGCGCACCGCACGCCTAGTGGTAATCCCATGATCTATAACTAGCAGTAGATCCTGGTTTATGGGTAGAAAATTTTCTTTTTTCTCGGCTAGCGTAGCGATCCCATATTCCTTCACTGAGCCTGGTGATGGTGAGCTCGACGATGCCGCCGCCGTTGAGCTCATTGCCCGCGGAGCTCAGCGAGGTGTTGGCGAGCTCGGGGAGCGATGGTGACGCAGCCTCGACGACGCAGCTCGGGTCGACGATGGCAGGCGTGACGACGGGCTCGGCGATGATGGCGCTTTTCCCTTCAAGGGGTTGTTATCCACCGGGCGCCTCGTTGACCTCCCGTGCCTGGTCGGGCGAAGGGGCTTCCCGCCCCCGATTCGCCCACGGCGCCGACCGCCCCCATGGGTTAGGCGCCGCAGATCGCGGTTGAGCTCAATCGACGAGCCCGCCGCGACCTCACCGGGGGCGCTAGGGCGCCTGAGACTCAAAGCCGCCAGCAAAGCTCCTCGATGGAGGCGGAGGCGGAGAAGGTGGCTTCGAAGAGATTCCGGCCGCCGTGAGCGCGGCTAAAAGAAGCCCGCCCGAGGTCGAGGTTCGCCCCCAACCCGAGGAGGTCGCCGCCGAGCACCCGGTCGCCAACATCTCGATGACGAGGATGCCGAGGCGGCGGGAGGACCGCGGCGGACCGAGGATGAAGACTTGAGGATGCGGGCGCTGGTCCGGGCCGCCGTCCATTCTGGTGCGGTGCCATACCTTGCCACGGGCGAGGGTCAAGCTTGAGGGATCATGACATCCATGCGCTATCGCCAAGACGATTGTTCCCCGAGGGCACGGACGTCGCCCCGCCCGACCTTTTGCCCGGTCGCGCCGCGGTCGCTTGGTCGTCGAGGATTCGGGTCATCCGCCGCCGGTGCCGGCGAGGGGTGCGCGCGCCGCCTTGCCCAGGTTTGGACCCGCCGTAGTAGTAGAAGCTTCCTCCCGTACTTTTTGTCCGCTTACCTGTTTGTGTCTTGCAGGGCATGCAGGATGCCATTGAGGGGTACAACCGCCTGACAGAGGTCTCCCTGAGGGCCGGCGGCTTCGTCGGGCGGCTGACGGAGCTGTGTGCGGAGATGTGCGCCGAGCTCGGCTCTGCGCAACTTCAACACCGGTTCCTGGAGACCCGAGCGTGGGAGGCGGCTGACCTCATTCGTGAGGCGGAAGAGCGGGCCGCCCGGGAGGCTCAGGAGAAGGTGGACGTCGCACGCGGGAGGCCCCCGGCCAGCCAGGAGAGGCTCGAACTCGCGTACAGCGCAGCCGCGAGAAGATGGCGGAGGAGCTCGACTCCTTCCGCAAGGCGTTGAGGATAGGAGCTCGAGCGCGGCGCCGAGCTGAAGGCGGAGCAGCTCCAGAAGGACAAGGAGGAGGTGGCCGAGAAGCTGCGTGAGCGGGACGCCGAGCTCGAAGGTGAACACTTCTGCCTGTCTTCTCTTTACTTTTCTGGCGCTGGGGCTGATTGTCCTCGCCGGCGGGGCCTCAGTGTACGATCACGAGGCCTCAGAGTTATGGTGTAGTCTTCGTGCTTCGGAGGCGGAGACGGATCGGCTTGAAGCCGAAAACCACGAACTGTGGCGCAACGAGCAGGGGCTCTATGATGAGCTGTGGAGTAAGCGGGCGGCTATCCCTTGCCCTGTCTTCATGTTTCGCCGCCTTCATCTGATCGGTTTTCGTGCTTGCAGGATAGAAGCAGGCCTCCTTGAAGCTGACGCGGGAGTTCAACGGCAAGGAACGAGCTCTTGCTTCCCGCCGAGGCCACTCTGCAACATACGCAGCCTTGAGCTGCGGTCCCGCTGAAGAGGACTCAAGAAGAGGACCAGCGACCTCATTGACGTGTAGAGGAAGCTTCGGGATCTCCCAGAACGTGTACGGCGGGGCGGTGGAGGAGGCCGAGCTCGAAGCGGCGCAGACGACGGGCTCGCGTCCGAGGTCGGGCCGCCACGACGCCCCTGGATGGACGACGTGGCTGATCCGGTCGAGCGGGTGGCTCTCATCCCGCGCCGGGTGACGGAGGATGCCAGCCGCGTGGTCCACAAGGCGGTCAGCGTTGTCTTCGCCCACTACCCCAAGTTTGAGGTCGATATTGTGAAGAAGGGGTGGCCGGGGCTAACGACGACGACGTGGAGCGGAAGGGTCGCCGCCGCGAGGCCGCGACCGCGAGTTGTCTGTTGCTCTTCAAGCCGCTACCGAGGAGCTTGACGCCTTTCGAGCCCCTTGCCGGGGCAGCGGAGCGGCCGAGGAGCCCGCCGAGGAGGAGTGAAGCTGCGCAGGACGCCCGCCAAGGAGCCGATGGTTCAAGACCCACCGCACAAGAGTAGGAGCTCGAGGCCAAGCCTCTTTCCGTCATGAGCTTTTAAGTCCTCGCGGTTGAGGCAACTTGTAAAAAACTATGAAAGCTCGTGGTTTAATGGGAATCGTGTTTCTTCTCTTATTGTACTTCGCTTTCTACTTTGACTTTTTGTGAACTCATAATTCGAGAGTCGAGTGGTGGGCTATCCTCACCGGGCCGTGGGGGGCTGGAGGTCGTTAGGGCGCCGCACCACACTGGTGGCGCAGCTCATGACTTAGTCATTTCGAACGCCGCTTTGAATTAAGAGAAGAGGGTGCGGGTTCGGTGGAGTTCGAGCTCATCGCTGAGCTTTGAGCCCGTAAGTTTTGCAAAAAAATGGTGTGTTTAAAACACGGGTGGTGTGCACCCGCTCCTTGTAGCCCCGAAAGCAAGGGTGGGTCTTTGCCGGGGCAAAGGCCAGCCGTTGCTCGGGCCAAGCTAAGGAAAGAATTCAAATGTTTTTGCACAGATTTTTGCATCGAATCGGTGCTTTATTGAGCTTTTACAACTACAACATTTGAAGTACATTTAGGGTAAAAGCGATGTAGCCGCTCGATGTTCCATGCGCGTTGGTGAGGACTCGGCCTTGGTGGTCTTTGAGCTTGTATGTGCCGGGCCTCAAAGACTTGGTCGATGGTGAAGGGGCCTTCCCATGGTGCCGATAGCTTGTGCCGGTCCTTCGAGCTCGAACTCGCCGTATGATGCAGCCACCAACGCCGAATGCTCGCCCCTTGACATGGCGATCGTGGTAGCGCTCATGGACCGCAGGTACTTGGCGGAGTGGATGAGCGCGATGTCACGAAGCTTCGTTGAGCCGGGTCGGGCGGCGCTTTTCGAAAGCGCCGGGTTGTTGTGCTCGCCGGAAGGCCCGGACGCAGGCGAGCCATACCGAGGTCGGTGGGGAGCACGCCTCGATCTCAAGACGAGGAAGAACGGCATCCGCCCCATGGCTCGCTGGCGCTATGTGAAGACCCATACGACCGGGAAGGGGAGCTCGGCGAGCCACCGGCGGGCGTATTTTTGAGCCTCTTGAAGATGCGTGACTTTACGCCCGCAGATCATGCCATTAGCTCTTTCTACCCGCCCGCTGGTCCTCGGTGGTTGACAGAGGCCGTGGTCAACGCTGATGCCGTGGTCGCCGCACCGGGCCGATGAAGACCTCTCCCACAAAGTTGGTGCCGTTGTCGGTGATGATGGAGTTTGGGACCCCAAATCGGTGGATGATGCTGGGTGAAGAACTTGACGGTCTCCTCAGCCCGGCACCGTGCATGGGCATGACCTCGATCCACTTGGAGAACTTGTCGATAGTGACGAGGGAGGTGCGTGTGGCCCCCCCGGTGGTCCCTTTTGAAGGGTCCTACCATAAACGAGCCCCCCTGCATCGCGAACGCCGTGAGGGGGATCGTCTGAGGGACTCGCGGTATGGGAGATGTGTCCGCTTGGCGAAGAACCGGCAGCCCTCGTATTTGACGATTTGGGTGGCATCCGTGACGGCGGTTGGCCAATAGAAACCCTAACGGAATGCCTTTTTCGACGAGCTCGTGGCGCCGCGTGATGTCCGCAGATTCGCCCGCTGCGTGAATCTCCTTGACGAGCTCTTCCCCTTGCTCGAAGGTGATGCAAATACTGGAGGACGCCAGAGGCTCCGCCGGTAGAGCTCCTCCCCGATGAGGACGAAGGACTTGCCCTCCGGCCAGCGCTCGACTCCTCCCCGTCCGGGGAAGCTTACCCTCCCCGAGCCACTATAGAAGGGGGTCCGCCAATCGCTTTGGAGCCGCCGCGGTCGAAGCTCGATCCAGCCCCGAAGCCGCCGGGCTCGAAGCTCGTAGCCGAGCAAGCGCTGGGTGAGCTCGCCGCTCGCGGGAGCGCCGACTCCATGGGGTCCGAGCTTGGGGCGCTCATGATAGAGTTCGGTCACGTCGCTGGCTCACCCCTTGAGCCGTATTGATGGCCCGTGGCCGCTCATCATGCATGAAGACGACTCGTGGGACCGGGCAGGCATCCCGACGCGAGCTTGGCGAGGACGCCGACGCCATTGTTGAGGTGGCGGTGGACGGATTGACCTCGAGCCCGCGGAAGTGTTCTTCGAGCTCGCGGACCTTCCGTGGTACACGACCATCTTTGGGTTGACGCAATGACTCTTTCATGACCCGGGTTCTTCACGAAAGTTCGAGTCACCCCGACCTCGAGGTGCCGGATCCCGAAGCTCGCGGGCGACGCGCAGGCCATTCACCCGGCCCGTATTCGCCACGTTGTTGACGCGGGAAGTGTAGGCGGATCGAATACCCATGCGCACCTTTATTCGGGAGATGAAGACGAAGTCCGACGCCGGGCGCCATACTTTTTCACGCATCCATCGGGCACAGCGTCCAAGATTCGGATGTCGCCGGCCTAGGCGGCCGCCGACTTCGGGTCCACTCGGCGATGAAGTCGGCCAGAGCCCGAGACTTTATGGCGTCCCTGGGGCGAGGTGATGTCGGCCCCCATGAGCTCAATGTACCCCATTTGGCCATGCGGCCCGCAACCCTCGTGGCTGCGAATGACCTCGCCAAGGGGGTACTTGAGACGACCGTGACCGGGTGGGAGTCGGGCAGGTCCGAGCTTGCGCCGGGTGATCAGAATGCGCACACGAAGCCGAGCCGCGTAGCGAAGTTTTGTCGGGTGGTGAGGACTTCACCGATGAAGTTGACCGGCGCCGCACCTTGAGCTGCCCTCCTCCTCTCTCTCGACGACGAGCGGGGTGCTCACCACCTTCGAGGTGGCCGAGATGTAGAGGAGGATAGGTTCGCGGCGCAGCGCCGATGAGCACAAAGCGGATTAGCGAGGAGCCGCTTCAGCCAGTCGAGAGCTTGCCGGGCCTCGCCGGTCCAATCAAAACGCTCGGTTTTTTCAACAGCTTGTACAAATGGAGGCTTCACCCCGAGCCGTGCTATGAATCGGCTTTAGCGGTGAGACAGCCCGTGAGCCGCTGCACACACTTGACATTTTTAATCGGCCCCATGTTCGTGATGGTGGTGATTTTTTCTGGGTTGGCCTCGATGCCACGCTTGGAGACGATGAAGCCAAGCAACTTCCCCTGGGACTCAAAACGCATTTTTCGGGTTGAGCTTGACTCCAAACTCGCGGAGCTTGGCGAAGACCTTTTCGAGGTCGTGGATGAGCTCTTTCGAGCGTTTTGTCTTGACAACGATGTCGCCGACGATGCTTCTAACGAAGCTCGAGGAGCTCTTTTGAAGACTTTCTCGCATACACCTTCGGAAGGTGGTGCCAAAATTTTCTTCGAACCGAAGGGCATCGCCACGCAGCGTAACGCGCCAAACGGAGTGATGAAGGAGGTAGCGAGCTGATCGAGCTCGCTCATCGCGATTTGGTGGTAGCCGGAGTAAGCGCCAAGAAAACAGAGTGTCTCGCACTGAGGTGGAGTCAACGATTTGGTCGATGCGCCGCAAAGGAAACGGATCCTTTGGGCATGCCTTGTTGAGACCCTGTAATCAACACACATTCTCCATTTCCCATTTTTCTTCTTAACTAGTACGTGGTTGGCTATCCACTTGGGATGATACACCTCCTTGATGAACCTAGCGCCTAAGAGCTTATCTATCTCCTCGGCGCATTGCTTGGCGCCGATCGTCGTGGCCAAAACATCTAAGCCTTTGCTTCACCGGCCGAGAGTCGGGTTTGATGTTCATGAGTGCTCGGCGACTTCCCTGGTATGCCTAGCATATCCGAGGCCCTCCACGCGAATACGTTGAGGTTCGCGCTGAGGAAGTCGACGAGCTCGCTTCCTATTTGGGGTGAGCTCGCACCCCCACGCGCCAGGGTGCGCCCGCCCCCCGCCGATCTTGACCTCCTTGGCGTCCTTCTCGGCTCGAACGCGTCGGTGACCTTGTCGAGCTCGCCGGAAGAGCTCGAGCTCCCCAGCTTGCTGAGCTCACCAGCCGAGCCGCGTGCTCCGGCTACCTTCTTGAGCTCGGGGGAGTCCTAGGCGCCGACCCTTGCCATCATCTTGGGCAGCAGATCGATCGATCTCGACCGCGGCGCCGACGTGACCGACGGGGCGGCGGCTTCGCAGCCGAAGGCATGCTCGAAGGTGGAGTCGATGGTGATGACCCCCTTCAGGGTTCGGGGATCTTGAGCTTGAGGTAGGTGTAGCTGGGGATGGCCATGAACCTGATAGTACGGCCGCCCCAAGAGCGTGTATGCTCAGTAAGGGAGCACTCGAACGTGAGGACCTCCTTACGGAAGTTGTCCCGGTGCTGAAGGTGACGGAGATCGATCCGCCCCGCGGGACCATCGCTTCCCCCGGCACCACCCGGGATCGGCCCGCGAAGGGCGGAGTCGCGCCTTGGGATGCCAAGGGCTTGGAGCGTGGATGTAGAGGAGGTTGAGGCCGCGCCTCCGCCCATCACGCTTGCCGAGGCGCTTTGCGCCGGCGATGGGGTCGACGACAAGCGGGTACCTCCCCGGGTACGGATGTGACGATGGTCCGCCTTGTCGAACGCGGATCGCTGAGTTCGACCACCCGAGGTAAGCAGGCGCCGCAGCTCGGTGAAGAGGACCCTCGCGGGCGAGTGAGCTTTTGTCGGCACTTGGACTCGAGTCGGAGCTCCGAAGACCACGCTGACGGCGCCGCCCTCAATGTAGATGTCACCGTCGAATCGCCGGAGCCGGCCGCGGCCTTGTCGCCGCCGCCCTTGTCTCCTCCCCGCAGCGCGCCCATCACGTGCTTCTTCATGAGGCGGCAGCCCTTCATCTTGTGCTTCTGACCAGGCCCTTGTGGTGCGGACACGTGCCTCGAGCATCTTGTCGAAGTGCTCTTTGGGGATCGTTCAGGCCTCCCTTTGGGGCCGGCCTTGCGCTTTGTCTCCGCCACGGCGACGAACTCGCCATTGTCGTCGTATCGGGACGCTTGTTCTTCTTTTGTTCTTTTTGCGCGCACGGAGTCGGATCCCTCGGCAGCGCCGCCGTTGGCCTTGACCCCTGCCCTTCCGGTGACGGCGGAGACGGGCGTCCTCTCCCCTCAGCGTGTCGGGTGGCGAGGTCGAGAAGCCTCCTTCACGGTCTTGGGCTTCTTGACGCCGAGCTCGTGGATCGTGGTCTCGCAGTGGTACCGAACGTGAAGGCGGTGATGACTTCGGAGCCTGAGGCCTCGGAGAGGTTGTTGCAGCTTGAGAAGCGCCTGATGTAATCGCGCAGGCCTTCCCCTTCTTCGCTTGCACCCCCGCAGTCCCACGCCGTGCTCGGCCTGGTGTGTATGTGCCCGGAAGTTGCCGACGAAGACGCCGCGTAGGTCCTCCCGGGCCGCGATGGTGCCTCCCAGAGGTGCTCGAGCCAGAACGCGCCGAATCTCGGCAAGATAAAGCCGGAGGTTGCGATGATGAAGTAGTCGCGGGCCGCCCCCGCCCCGCCGACGACGCCAGAGGCGGTAATCCTCGAGCCATGTGGTAGGGTCGGGCCCCGTTATACTCGCACCGAGGTCGGAGCTCTGCGAGAAGGAATGGGGGCATCGCGGGATGCGCTGGTCGAAAGCCCGCCTTCTCGAAGCTCGACCCTCGAAAGTGGCGACGATCTCGCTGGCGACGGGCCCGAGACGGCGCACGGAGTCGGGCTGCGCTCTTGTCTTCTTCGCCGTCGCGGGCGGCCGCCGCCGCTTGCTGTAGGTGCGAGGGCGGTCGCCACGGCGGTCGCCGTGGTGGTGCTTGCCATCGCCTCGGGAATGTTCTTGTCGGCCCGAGTTTTCCGCGGCGCCGGGCGCTGATGGTGTCCCCGGCGCGGCCGGGTTTCGCCGACGCCGCGCGCGCGATGGGACTCGGGATGAGAAGAGGCCTCGGCTCCTCCCCGCGACGGGCGGTGAGACGCTGAACTCGCCGCCGCCGATACCGCCTCCGCGAGGAGCCCTTGAGCTGCTCGTGGGTTCTCACGCGCCGCCGGCTCCTCGGGGCCGGGCAATTCATGCCGGAGCATCGCAGCCGCCGCTGTGTTCCCGAGACGCTCTCCCGAACACCGGCGGAGCTGCCGGGCCCTCATCGTGGTTGATGCGGTCATGCACTTCACGAGCTCGGGGTTCGCTTCTCGACGGCCGCTTTCCCTCCTCGCTCGGCGAGGAGGGCTTCGCGCTTTTGAGTCGCCGCTGCTCGAGCCTCGAGCTCGCCTAGGCGGGCTTTGACACGGTTGATCGGCGGCTCGCGGCCGCGGCCGCGGAGTGCCGGGGTGTGCTCGGACGAGCCGCCGGGGTGTTTTCTACCGCACCCTCGGGTGTGGCACATGTAACACCGGGCGGGACGGACGACATCCATCGCTCATGTTGCCGAGGGCGAGCTCGAGCTCGGGAATGCCGGCTCGCAGGCTCTGCTCCCAGAAGTGGGTAGCCCCGCCGTCCGCCGGGGTACATCCCGGCGAAGCCGCCAGAACTGGCCGACCGCCAACGCGCCTCTCCCGCGAGCCGCAGACAATGTTGGCGATGGAGAAAGTCACGTCCCCGAATAGAATTTGGGTGGGCTCACGCCCTAGGATGTTTGGGAGGAGGTCCTTGATGAGGAAGAAGAAGCGGCCCGCCGCCATGCGGATGGGACTCATGGGGCGAAGTCGAACGCCCACGCCCACGCCAAAGACGGAGTCGGCGGCGCGGCGGAGGCGACCAGACACGCCCTCGCGCCGCATCGGGCGGGTGAAGACGGCTCCGGCGAGGGACGCCCGCGCGGTGCCGGTGGAAGTCGATGGTCCCGCCGCCAGAAGACGGGTGCTCCTAAGTCGGAGAAGCGGAAGAAGACATCGAGTGAGGATCGCCACACTAGCGCCGCCCCTACCGGGCGCGCCAATCGCCGCGGGTCTAATACCACCGTCACAGTAATGTCCGGCTAATGCGTGCTCCGATGGCCTAGCTCAAGAGACAATGACACAGAATGTATACGGGTTCGGGGCAGATCGCGCGACCCTAGTCCAAAGTGGTGATCACTATCCGAGCTCAAATGCTCATACCGGGCGAGTACAAGCAAATCGAGAGAGGGAGAGGGCCCCAAGTCTCTCGTGATTGAGGCAAGTGCCAATATCAGGTGGATGTGTGTGTGTGGATGCTATGAAGTCGGGACTGAACCTGCCTCAACCTGGTGGATGGCCTCCCCCTTTATAGTCACAAGGGGCGGGCACATGAGCTCATCCTGTGTTGAAGACTTGAAGAAACGTAAACGTATTTAAGGGGTGGTAGGTGCGTAAAAGAGCTCGCAGACGAGCTCACTACACAGCGAGCTCCCTCCAAGCTCAAGCACCGGTGTTGAAATTGGTCGTCGCCGTGACGCTGGAATCGTGGTTTGGGCGGTGGTCGCGTCGCCCCGCCTCCAATCGTAGTTGAATGCGCCTTCTGCATGGGCGCGTCCATACCATGGATGGGGAGGGTGTTCGCCGCACGCACCGCCGCCGGCAATCAGAGCAGAGTTGTTGGAGTCGACGGGGCATGACGAGGTGATCGACTGACTACTCCTTCACCACTGTGACCCAGCGTGGCTACAGTGGTCGCCAGAGAGTTGTTGAGCCTGTCAGAGAGTGGTTGACCAACTCTCGTACCCGCAGGCTTCCTTTGAGAAGGTAGGCGGATGAGGTCACAATGACGCCGTCAGAGCTCATCACGTGGGAGCTCGAGCGAGGCGGAAAGAGGTCTCCCGGTGAGGTCGAGCGCGGTGAGGACTCGGAGAGCTCGTCACCGGAAGAGCTCGAATGAAGCGGAAAGAGGGATCTCGTCTGGAGAGTTCATGTGCGGGAGCTCGAGCGAGGCGGAGGCTCGCCCTTGCTCGGAGAGCTCGCGCGTGGTGAATACTTCGTGCGCCGTGGTGGGACGCCTTGCCTTGCTACGCTTCTCATGTAATCGAGGTCCGAGTCGCTGGTTCGCTGACGCGTGTTGGGTGCTTGCTTATGGGTGTCCCAAATATTGATCCCCCACACATTTAATTTCATAAATAATTAAAGTTGATTAGTGAGCCTACACATACTACTTGTATTTTCCCAAGTTAAACGGTGAATTATTCGTACATAACCATAGATCCCTGTAGTCGGAGATTAATCATAAGCTCAAGAATATAAATAACAAAGATAAGTAACTTGATCATTATTTTAATAGCAAAGATGGTAATATAACATATATTGTGATATTAAGACTACGATGTCGCGGAAGCATCCCGGTTCTCACTATCCAGAGAGATGGCGATTCGAATCGATTTGGCAAAACCACCGGGCGAATACCCCTATCATAAACCAGTCTCCATCGGATCGAGTAAACCCAATTGTCGTGGTCTAATACCACCGCCACAAGAATGTCCGGCTAACGCGGTCTCGATGGCCTAGCTCTAGAGACAATGACACGAGATTTATACGGGTTCGGGGCAAATCAAGGCCCCTAGTCCAAAGGTGATCACTATCCGAGCTCAAATGCTCATACCGGGCTCAAGACAAGCAAGGCGAGAGAGGGAGAGGGCTCCCAAGTCTCTATGATTGAGGCTAGCGCCAATATCGAGTGGAAGTAGTGGTGTTAAGAGTGAACCTTGTTATCCTCTCGCCTCAACCTGCAGGCCCCGCCTCCTTTTATAGTCACAAGGGGGCAGGGGACATGAGCTCCCCGGGTTGAGGACTTGAAGAAGTAAGAACATATGCGCAGGTAGTGGAAGCGTGAAGAGCTTTCTGATGAGCTCCCGACGGGCGAGAGCTCCCTTCGAGCTCCTCCGAGTGCTTTGGGCGCCGAAATTGGTCGCCGCCGTGACGCTGGAATCGCGGTTTGGGCGGTGGTCGCATCGCCCGTCTCTAATCGCAGCTTGAAGACGCCTTCTCGGCATGGGGGTGTCCATACCGCCGATGGGAAGGCGTAACTCCCGTATGTATCCGCGCGACACCGTGGGGCGGAGCTGTTGGAGCCGACGGGTATGGTGAGGTGATCGAATGACCTCTCCCCCGTAGCCGTAGCGCCACGTGGGCTACAGTGCACGCCGAGAGTGGTTGAGCTTTGTCGAGAGTTGTTGGCCAACTCCCGCACCGCAGTTTCTTTCAAGAAGGCAAAAGGCGACGAGCTCGCAGTTGCCGTCGTGAGGCTCATCGCGAGGGAGCTCGAGCGAGACGGAAAGAGGTCCCGAGACGAGGTTGAGCGCGTTGAAGACAAGGGAGCTCGTCGTCGAGAGACTTCGAGCAGAGCGGAACGACGGATCTCTGTCCGAGGAGCTCGTTTGTGAGAGCCCGAGCGGCAGGCGGAGGCTTGTCCTTGCGTGGAGAGCTCTTGTGTGGTGAAGACTTCGTGTGCCACGGTAGGATGTCCTTCCTTTCTCGCGATTGGGGTTCGGGGTTATGTTTGGGCTGAGAGCTCGCTTACGGGTATCCCAAATATCGATCCCCACACCAATCACTCCCGTGATGTTACGGACGTATATCTCGGTCCCGCCGCTACCCCCCTCCTTCTCGGGCCACCAAGTGAGCGCAACAACGAAGACGACGCCAGGCGCATCTTCTTGCGCCCAATCAATCCCAACCTACCACGCCAAAGGAGGAGCGATAAGCGCAGCAAAGCCGGCCCCTAACATTCCACGAAGCCGCGGCTCACGACCGGGCGGAGCCTACTATATGACAGGTATACGCTCAACTTCCGACCACAGCTCGACAAAGAGAAAGTCCTTAATCGATCGGATGGAAAGACCACAACATCCATCCAATCTCACATGTTTTGTTTAAACAGGTTATCAAGAAGCAGCCTTGACAATCACCCATGTGACTGCTCACAACATTTCCTCAAGTGATCGGAATCATTGTCCACCGCGAATCACCATACCGAAAGCATTTATAACCTAGACCTCTAAATAGGATAGGATAACAACTTCAACAAGGATATCTGCGGCATCAACGGTTTCAACCACTTTCCTAAACTTAATGCATCAACATATATAAAGGACGCAAAACAATTTAGTTAGAAAGCATAGGAAAGGGCAGCATGCACCGGGCTTGCCTTTCGTAAGAGGGTTAGAAGGTGCCTTGGGCACTGGATATCTTGACTACATGTTCCGGCCCCTCCGTGGACCTCCTCATTGCTGCACCTCCGTGTGTATACTTCTCCTTCTTGCTGCTCTCTTGATCTTCTCGCGCTCTCGCGTTTTTTCGATCCAATATGAATGTGCATACAAGAATGAATATTAAGGAATGCAATATTTACAAGGAATGGATGAATGCATTATGATGCATGATATTAGTAAGTGGATATCTCTTTGTAGGAACACAATTATAACTACACAAGAAACCCCTTATAATCTACATCAAGCAAACACCCTAATTCACTAACACACCGAAAATGGCGGCTAGACATGCTGTCCTTAAACACATCACACAGGAGTTCTATAACTCCAAATGCAGCAAACAAATATTCGTTGGAAAGCTAACGAAATTATCTACAAAACATTCAATACACTCGACCACATTCTAACATCTACAGCCTCGAAAACAGCAAAAACAGAGACTCTGCTTCCAACCTATCAAGCTACATGCAACTACTATAACTTGCAAGCAAAGTATGCAACTCTTACCACATTTGACTAGCAAGCAAATAAGACCATAAAGCATCAAAATAACCTACCGAACAACCCTAAAAGATGAATTAAAGCACATAAAATGACATGCCCTAATATCCACTACACATGCACACTATAAATATATAGAAGCTAGATTAATAAATTGACCAAAAAGCACAAGGCTATCAAACTAAGCACATCAACAGTCCTAATCATGCTAAGAACAAATGGTAAGCAAAACCAAAACATATTACCCTATCATAAACATGCATTTCTAGGATATTTCCTATGCAACATAATTATGATAAATACATAAACACCTCAAAAAATTCTACAAAAATTAATAGAGAATCCTACCGCCTACAAAGGCTATCATAAAAATCTCATAGCAAAAATATGCATATGCTGTCCTACACAAAATGACAAGTGTCGTGGTCTAATACCACCGCCACAAGAATGTCCGGCTAATGCGTCTGGATGGCCTAGCTCTAGAGACAATGACACGAGATTTATATCGTTCGGGGCAAATCGCGCCCCTAGTCCAAAGGCGATCACTATCCGAGCTCAAATGCTCATACCGTGGCTAGTACAAGCCGGGCGAGAGAGGGAGGAGGCTCCCAAGTCTCTCGCGGATTGAGGCAAGTGCCAATATCGAAAGTGGATGTGTGAGTGGGTGCTATGAAGCTGGGAGTTGAACCTCGCTCCAACCCGAGGGCGGCCTCCCTTTTATAGCCGCAAAAGGGGCGGTTACATGAGCTTCCTCCGGGTTGAAGACTTGAAGAAACGGAAATACATGTACCGGGTGATAGATGCAGTGAAAGAGCTCATAGATGAGCTCACTATGCGGACGAGAGCTCCCTTCGATCTCGAGCACCGGTGTCGAAATTGGTCGCCGCCATATGCGGGAATCATGGTTTGGGTGGTGGTCAGGCGCCGCCCCGCCTCCAATCATAGTAGGAAGACGCCTTCTGGGGGCGGCGTGCCCATACCGTGGATGGGGAGGATGTACCCCTGCACGCACCCGCACGGTACTCGGGCGGAGTTGTTGGAGTCGACGGGGCATGGCGAGGTGATCGCCCGACAGTTTTTCCCCTATCAGAAGCTCAAAGCGCGGGCTATAGTGGTCGCCGAGAGTTGTTGAACCCGTCAGAGTGGTTGACCAACTTCCATACCCGCAGGCTTCCCCGAGAAGGCAGGCGAATGAGCTCGCTCGGGTCGCCGCCGTAAGGCTCGCCGCGGGGAGCTCGAGCGAGAGGCGAAAGAGGTCTCCGGGCGAGGTCGAGCGCGATGAGGACCGAGAGCTCGTTATCGGGAGAGCTCGAACGGCGGAAAGACGGGTCTCGCCCGGGGAACTCGCGGTGCGGGAGCTCGAGGAAAAGCGGAGGATCGCCCGCGTGGAGAGCTCGTGCGTGGTGAAGACCTCATGCGCCGCGGTGAGACGCCTTGCCTTGTTACGCCTCTCGTAATCGAGGTTCGGGGGGTCTTTGGTTTGTTGACGAAGTTGGGTGATTGCTTATGGGTATCCCAAATATCGATCCCCCACAAGAGCACCCGAGCATTTGGGGAGAGGAGGTCTCTCCCAGATGCCGCTCGCACGGCGGCCTTCCTCGCAGAGGGGACCCTTTGTTTCAGGGTTGATGTTTGTCCGCGGGTGCGCGCGAAGGACCCCGCGGGTGTAGTTTCCTTCGAGGCCCGTGGAGAACAAAGAGGTTCTCGCGGAGGCTTTTAGAATTTTCGGGCCTCGACCCGCTCCTCCGGGGCGACCGCTGCAGAGGTGGTGAGCCTCGAGCCGATTCTTGCCTCGTTAGCCAAGATCGAGTGCTCCTGAGCCGACGCCGGATAGTCCAGTGAGGCCCGAGCTCGTTTCCCCGCTCTCAGAAGATCTCGCCGGGCGGATCGACCTCAAGCCCCGAGAGCTCACTCCGTGGGTTTTCGAGCCTCCCGGTGATGTCCGGGGTGAGGCGCTTCCTCATCGGTGAGGTTAGCTCTGAGTCGACCGCGGGCCCTCGCCGACCGACGCACGCTGAGCCGAAAGCCCCCGAGCCTCTTCGAGAGCTTGAGGCGGGGCCGCGGATGCCGCCACAAGGCGCCCGCCGTGGTGTCTCGAGGCTCTCGAGCCTCGGGCTGAGCCGGGCCTTCGAACCCTCGAGGCGGGGAGCTCGTGGTTTCAGCTCGCTTTAGAGCTGGCGACTAGCCGTTATGCGAGCTTGGATTTTCACCCCGCCAAAAAATAGCCGCTGGGATCTTACCGCTGAGATTTTTACCGCTGGCGTGAAGTTATCTCATTAATGTCGCGGGCGTCGGCCCGCTTCCGCACGCCGATCTCGTGGCGTCCGCTGCGCGGATGTGACGCTGGGTGAACCCCTCCGCGGCGGTTTCACCTCGACGCCTCCGTCGCTACTGACCTCTATAAATAGGCAGAGGTCGGGGAGCGGATTCACCTTCCCACTTCTTGCCTTCCTTCTCGCAGCAGAGAAAGAGAGTTCAATCGCCGCCGCTGATTGTAGATCCAATCCTCCCGCCTCCCGCCGCCGGCGATTCGCCTAAACCGGAGAGATGGGCCCTTGCCGCCGTCGACGATGACCGAGGCGCCGATAGAGAGGTGTAGCCTCGCCGGGCGGGCTTCCGCACCCACGGACGGCGGCAAAGGAGCGGGATCATACCACGGGCGCCCCACACATCTCCCCGACCCGGCCGGCTACATCGCCTCTTTCGCGGGCCTTCCACGGCGCGGTTTACGCGTGCCCGCCGACGACTTCTTCCGCAGCCTTGTCTCATATTGGGGGCCGAGCCCAAAGACTTGACGCCGAACGGGTGCTGCTCTTCGCCGCCTTCAACATGCTCTGCGAGGGGTGGTCGGGATCCCTCCCAACCGGAGCTCTTCGTGCACTTCGTTTACGCCTAAGATCCAGCCCCCCGCCGGGCAAGGAGGCGGCCCAGCCCCCATCGCCCGCGTGACGATGCAACCTGCACGGGGAGGGTCCGTGAGTCCTTCCCGAAGGGCGACTTCCCTTCGCCAACCCCGGTAGAGGGAGGAGTGGTTCTACTCAAGAACGACCGCCCCATCCTCTACCTCGGTTCAACACCGCACCTTCGCCACCGCGAGCAAGTTGTGGCGCGAGGGACCGCATGACCACGCCTCGGAGCAGGTGGAGCGGGCGGTGAGTAAGATCAAGGTGCCCGGAGACGCTGGCCGACGGTGAATCATATCATCGAGGCCTGGCTCTCCAAGGCCGTGGTGCCCCTTCAATGCCGAGCCTGTGTGCCCGGGAGATGGTGGAGGAGCGCGCCCCGCTCGTGGGAACAGCCAACGGGCTCACCGTCGACCGTGGGAGTGGTGGATGCCGCGGGTGACGAAGACGGGGAGAGGTTGCCGAGCTCCCCCAGATCCTCCCAATCCCAGACCGCATTGCTACAGGGGTGCTCGCCGCGACCGCCGCCCTTTCGTTGTCTTGAGTCTTGTGACGAGCTTGAGCTCTACAGTCGGCGTGGTGGAGTCCTTCGCCCCATCCCCTTCCCGAGAGGCCGAGGTCGGCTCTGCCGACGCCCAGCAGCCCCCCGTCTAGAACAAGGGGGCGGGCTCATCCAGCTGGGCGGCGTGAGAGGAGGTGGAGCACGGCGCCGAAGCCGCAGGGAGCGCTCGACGCCGGGCGAGGCCCATGGCTGAAGAGACCCGACTTCGCTGGGCTCGCGAGCTTGCCGCCTCGGGCGGCGCTGCCGAAGGGCGGCGCCGCTCCCTCAGCTCAACCGGCGCCACGCCAAGCCCCCGACGCAAGACCGGGCGCCCGTCAAGGACCACTCGGGCTCGAGCAGCCGAGGCGTAGAAGAAGAAGAAAAGGGTAGCCACGCTGTAAGTCTTCTCCTCCCGCCGCTGTAGAGCATAACGGTTGGTCGTATGTATTGACCTCTGACCATGCTCAGGGCGGCGGCGGCGTATCCCGAGAAGCGCTTGAGGACGGACGTGTCAAGCTCGGTCGGCGTGGGCTCGAGCTTGGTGACGGCGAGCTCGACGATGCTGTCGTCATTGAGCTCATTGCCCGTGAGCTCGGGAGAGGCGTTGGCGAGCTCGGGAGCGATGGCGACGAGCTTGATGACGAGCTCGGGGTCGAAGATGGCGGGCGCGACGACGGGGTGGAAGATGATGGTGCTCTTCCCCTTCAAGGGGTTACTGTCCACCAGCGCTTCGCTGACCTCCGGCGTTGGTCGTCAGAGTGGAGGGGCTTCCCGCACCCCGCACTCGCCCGCGGCGCCGACCGGGCCCTGGCGGGGTCAAGCGCCGCACGGTGTTGGGCTCGACATGGAGCCCCGGCCGACGACGCACGCCGGGGGCGGCTAAGGCGCCAAACTCAGCCGCGGTGAGCTCCTCGATGGTGACAGAGGCGGAGAAGGTGGTCCCGTGAGGAGACTCCGCCGCCGAGGAACGCGCTGAAAGGACCCGCCCGAGGTCGACGCTCGTCCCCAATCCGAGGAGGTCGCCGCCGAGCACCCGGTCTTCAACATCATCTGATGACGAGGATGCCGAGGCGGCAGGAGGACCGAAAGGGCCGAGGATGAGGACTGGAGGATGCGGGCGCCGGTTCGGCCGCCGCCGCGCCGGGCGTGGTGCCGCATTTTGCCACGGCAAGGGTCAGCTCGGGGATGATGACATCCGTGCGCCGCCGCATCGAAGCGTTCCCTGAAGGTACGGACGTCGTCCTACCCCCGGTCTTTGCCTCGATCATGCAGCAGCCACCTTAACCACCTGGAGGATCCGGGTCGTCGGCGGTCGGTGCCGGCGAGATGTGCGCGCGCCGCCTTGCCCAGGTTTGGATCCGCAGTGGTGCTAGGGACTCCTTTTTCGCTTCGGGCTTGCTCACGTGTTCGTGCTTTTCAGGCGTGCAGGACGCCATCGCGGTGGTACAACCGGGCCGACGGAGGCTTCGCCGAGGGCCGGGCGTTTCGCCGAGAGGTCGACGGAATCAGGCGCGGAGATGTGTGCCGAGCTCGCTCGGCGCAGCCCGAAGACCGTTCCTTGAGCCGGGCGACGGACGCCGCCGAGTTCATCCGCGACGCGGAGGGGCGTGCCTCCCGGAAGCCCAGAGAAGGTGGACGCCGCACCGCGTGCCGCCTCGGCGGGGAGGAGGAGTCGAGCTTGCCCATAAATGGCAGCGAGAAGATGAAGGAAAAGGTCGACCTCCTCCGCCAGATGCTTGAGGACAAAGAGCTTGAGCGCTCGGCGCTTGAGCAGAGGGCGGAGTCCCTCCAAAAGGACAAGGAGGAGATCGCCGATCGACTCCACCAGCCGCGACACCGAAGCTCGAGAGTGAGTGCTTCGCTTCTTGTCCCGTTGTCTTGTATCTTTAGCTTTGGGGCCGATTGTCCTCGCCGGGCCAGGGCTTCAACTTATGACCACGAAGCTTCCGAGCCGGGTGGTGCATGCCCGCGCCGAGGCGGAGAAGGATCGGCTGGAGGCCGAAAACTACGAGCTGTGGTGCAACGAGCAGGGGCTCTATGACGAGCTGTGGAGTAAGCGGGCGGCTGTCTTCTACCTTGTGCTCTCGTGGTCTTACGGCTTGTGTTTTGATCCGCTGTCTTTGCTTGTAGGTGAGAAGCAGAGCTCTCTGAAGACGGCGCGGGAGCTCGAGGACAAGGGTCGGGCGCTTGCCTCAGCTGAAGCCACCCTAAAGCACACGCAGCTCGAGCGCGCAGGAGAAGGGGGTGGACTCGAAGAAGAGGACCAGCGACCTCGTCGACGCGCGGAAGGAGCTCGGAAGCCTTCAAGAGCGCGCCGTCAAGGCCGTGGAGGAGGCCGAGAGCTCGAAGCGCGCGCATGAGGGACTCGTGTCCGAGGTCGAGGCCGTCTACGATGTCCTTGGGGTGGAGGACATGGCGGACCCGGTCGAGCGGGTGTCGGTCATCCCGCGCAAGGTGACGGAGGACGCGAGCCGCGCGGGTCCATAAGGCGGTCGCCGCCTTCGCCCACTACCCCTATTTTGAAGTCGACATCGCGGAAGAAGGGGTGGCCGCCGGGGTTGATGACGACGAGAGCGGAACGCCGCCGCCGAGGCCGCGATCGCGAGTTGTCCGCCGAGCTCTTCAAGCTCGCTAACAGGAGCCCGCCGTGGAGGAGGAAGCCGCGCAGACGCCTTCGCCAAGGAGCCGATGGTTCAGACCCACCTGCACAAGAGTAGGAGCTCGAGGCCAAGCCTCTTTTGTTGTGAGCTTTTAAGTCCTCCCCGTTGAGGCAAAATGTAAAAACTCGTATGGTAGTTTAATGGAAATCGTCTTTCCTCTTTTATCGCACTTTGTTTCTACTTTGACCTTTTGTGAGCTCATGATTCAAGAGTCGGATGGCGGGCCATTCCTCTCTGGCCGCGGGGGCGCGGGAGGTCGTTTAGGCAGTCGCGCCATGCTTTAAAACGATGAGCTCATGAGTTCGTGAGTTTGAGCTCGTCGTTTGAGTTAAGAGAAGAGGGTGTGAGTTCGTGAGTTTGAGCTCGTCGTTGAGCTCTGAGCTCATAAGCTTTGCGAAAAAACGGTGTGTTAAAAACGTGGGGTGTGCACCCCACTCCTTGTAGCCCACAAGCAAGGGCGGGTCTTTGCCGGGGCGAAGGCCAGCCGTTGCTTAAGCGAGCTAAGGAAGGAATTCAAAATGCTTGCACATATTTTTGCATCGAATTTGTGCCTTTATTGAGCTCTTACAGCTACAACATTTCGAAATACATTTAGGGGTAAAAGCGACGTAGCTGTTCGATGTTCCATGCGTTGGTGAGGACTCGGCCTTGGTGGTCTTTGAACTTGTATGTGCCGGGCCTCAGCACTTGGTCGATGGTGAAGGGACCTTCCCATGGCGCCGAGAGCTTGTGCTTGTCCTTCGAGGTCTGAACTCGGCGCAGGACGTAATCGCCGACGCTGAAAGCCCGTCCTTTGACATGGCGGTCATGGTAGCGCCTCATGGACTGCAAGTACTTGGCGGAGTGGATGAGGGTGATGTCACGAGCTTCATCGAAGCCGATCGGCCGCGCCTTCGAAAGCAAAGTGTTCGTTGTTGTCCTCATCGTATGCTCGAACTCGGGCGAGCCGCATCGAGGTCGGTGGGGGAGCACGGCCTCGATCCGAAGACGAGGAAGAACGGAGTCCGCCCGCGGGCCCCGCTTGGCGAGTGTGAAGGCTCCATACTACCGACGGAGCTCGGCGAGCCATCGGTGGGCGTATTTTCGAGCCTCTTGAAGATGCGTGACTTTACGCCCGCAGATCATGCCATTAGCTCTTTCTACCCGCCTCGCTGGTCCTGGGTGGCCGACGGAGGCCGTGGGTCGACGCGATGCCGCGGGTCGCCACACCGCCGATGAAGACTTCTCCTACGGTTGGTGCCGTTGTCGGTGATGATGGAGTTTGGGACCACAAAACGGTGGATGATGCCGGTGAAGAACGTGACGGTCGCCTCAGCCCTAAGATCGCGGCGATGGGCATGACCTCAATCCACTTGGAGAACTTGTCGGTGGCGACGAGGAGGAGGCGGTAGCCCCCGGCGGTCTTCTTGAAGGGTCCTACCATGTCGAGCCCCCTGCATCGCGAACGGCCGTGAGAGGGATCGCCCGAGGGAGGGTAAGGCCGGGAGATGGGTTTGCTTGGTGAAGAACTCGGCAGCCTTTGCAGCGCCGGACGACTCGAATGGCGCCGGCGACGGGCGTTGGCCAAGAGAAGCCTTGGCGGAAAGCTTTTCCGACGAGAGCTCGTGGCGCCGCGTGATGACCGCATTCGCCGGAGTGGATCTCCTTGATGAGCTCTTCCCCCTGCTCGAAGGTGACGCAGCGCTGGAGAACTCCTGAGGCCCCGCGTCCGTAGAGCTCTTCCCCGACGAGGACAAAGGACTTGGCCCTCCGCGCCAAACGTCTCGACTCCTCTTGCCCGGGGGGAAGCTTGCCTTCCTTGAGCCATTGTAGGAGGGGGAGCCGCCAATCAGGCTTCGGAGCCGTCGTGGTCGAGCTCGATCCAGCCCCCGAGCCAGTCGGGCTCGAGCTCGTGGCCAAGCATGCCTTCGTGTTGGGCGGGCTTGAGCCGCGGGAGCGCCTACCTCCATAGGGTTCGAACCTGGGCGTCGGCGATCGAGTTCGTCGCCACCGCGGCTCTCCTTTGAGCCGCATCGAGGGGCTTGTGCCGCCATGCATGAAGACGCCGCGGGCGGGACCGGCAGCGGTCCGACGCGAGCTTGGCAGGACGCCGGGCGCCGTTGTTGAGGTGGCGATGCACATGGTTGACCTCAAGCCCGCGGAAGTGTTCCTCGAGCTCACGGACCTTCGGGTGGTACGATCATCTTCGGGTTGACGCAATGACTTCCTTCATGACTTGGTTCTTTACGAAGCTCGAATCGCCCCGACCTCGAGGTGCCGGATGTCGAGCTCGCGCGCGCGATGCGCAAGCCATTCACCAGTGGCCTCGTGATTCGCCACGTTGTTGGACGCGGGAAGTGCAGCGGATTGAGTACTTCATGCGCACCTTATTCGGGAGATGAAGACGAGTCCGACGCCGCCCTGCACTTCTTCACGCACTGGCCGGCATAAAGGTCTTGTCCACTGATGTCGCCGGGCCCGGGCGGCTGCTCGACCTCGGTCCACCTGGGCGATGAAGTCGCCGTGGCCTGAGACTTTATGGCGTCCCCCGGGGCGAAGTGACGCCGGCCCCATGTGCTCATAGCCCACTTTGGCCATGCGGCCCCAGAACCTCGGTCGCTTAATGACCTCGCCAAGGGGGTATTTGGAGACGACCGCGGACCGGATGGGAGTCGGCAGTGTCCGAGCTTGCGCTTGGTGATCAGCAGAGCGCGTACACGACACTATGTAAAAAAGGCTAATAACCGCCAAGGCGCCCAGCAGACGCCGCTATAACGTGCGTCAGACGTCATACCACCGACGCGCGGTTTGGGCGAGCGCCCGCACAGGTGTCGGCCGTCCCACTCGCCAAAGACGCCGCCTCAAAACAAGGGTATTTATAGACGCCAAGATCTACCCGGAAGGCCTGCATTTTCCGCTCGACGCGTTTTTTTTCTCTCGATACAGACGTGCAAAGCTGTAATCAGACGCCTTTTCAAACCAAGTGTCCGCAAGATTCACCATATCTTAGACACGCCGCTTAGGCACGCATTACATTCTTGGAGCCGGTCGCCCGTGGATACGAACACTAATTCAGACGTGTGTTTGTATACGCACACTCTTTTGGTGCCACCCATCTCAGATAGTTGCGAGTGTTACGACACACGCCTCTTCATAGACGCTGGAATGTGCGAAGGGTCCGTAACGGCCACGTATTAAAGTCGTCGCGCTTAGATTCGGGACGTGTTTTACCGTAAGGCGCCCCCGCGTATCCGCACCGCTACGACGCCACGCTAATTACAGACGCATTTAGTCAAACAGCCATCTATACCGCTTGAAACTATTGTAGACATTCACCGGTAAACAGACGACGCTGGCGGGTGCACGTGTTCAGAATCCGACGGGGCGATACAAATGCGGCGCTTTGTTAGAGACGATTTGTATCACCAGTGTCTATGATACACGAATCGCTTTACGACGCAGTGATAATGTAGAGACGCGCGACCGGCTGTGTGTCTGTAACGCTCGTAAATATTGCAGACGCGATGTCAATATACAGACGCTTATACGTACAGCGCCTCGTAACTATCACGTCCATTACAACGCACGCTTGTCGAGACGGTTTATAGCAACAGGTGTCCGCATATATACGGATTGTTACTGCACGATTGGACCATATGCCCGCCCCGATCCTCGATCTTTGTATGAGTGCAGACGATTGGTAGTGGTATGTGTCGGTAACTAGAGTACCTCACCTACAGACATTGGATAAAGACAAAAAGTTCTATATAATAATTACCCAAAGCCGAATGTTCTTTTAAAGACCGCATTACTTACGATTTATGGTACATTAGCATTCGTGAAGGAAGTCATAACCATGCTTGATCCGAACCCGATTAGCAATCTCAAAGGACAGAAGGCATCTATGCCGGCGTAGTTAATCCGATTCGCCGACAACTGAAAGTCCCCCATCGGTGGTGATCGATGAAGTCGCCCTTCTTCTACCGCCGCTTCTTCTTCTTCTTCTTTTCCGACGAGGAATCAGAGAACCGCCGACGCTAGAGTATCCAGCGAGGGAGACACTGGTTCTCGCCGCATTCTTGTACTCGTTAACATCAAGAGCAGGCACAATAAGTTGTAAGTCGCGTGGATTGAGAGGCGGACCCCATTGGGCCAACTTCAAATGCGTTCCACGCCCTGCCTATGGCCGCCCCGCTGAACATGGCCCTCATCTTGAAGAAAGTGGTTCAAAACACGGGGTAACCGCCCCCAACCGGTGCACTTGATATACAAGGCATCGATGGCCAACACACAGCTGTAACAAAGGCGATCCTGAACTGCTTTTTGCCAAACTCGTTGGGAGGAAGAATCCTCCACTCCGAGTCGAGGCCAACGAGCATACCTGCACTGTTTGGACTTTGGACACGGTTACCTCGAATTTCGTTGATGAAGTCCTCCACGATCGTGGGCATCGCACGCGGACTGTCGTCGATGTTCAGGTATCTGTCGCCGGCGACGACCACATCTCGGCGGCAAGTGCGCGGTCTCTAGGCATGGTGCTGCCAGTTGCTGTGAGATGACTCCATTTCTCTGTGTTTTTTTGCCGAGGGAAGAAACAGTGCGCTTCTTAAGTAGATGGGGTCTCCAACGGCACAGCTTGGCAGTTGCGTAATGGTTTCGTTTCGGTTGACTTGCGCCCGTTGGAACTTGTGAACAATCCATTAATCGCTGTGGAAGTTCAAATGACGGATTGATGCAATGGTGCAT
>JADLZK010000741.1:0-10480 GCA_015847255.1 Hyparrhenia diplandra
ACGGAAGTGACATAATATATGAGGAGCTGGTAAACACGGCTGTAATCTAAAGAAATAGTAGCCCAGATCAAGTGCTAAAGTATCGGACAAAAGATGACAATACACATTATTTATTGGTGCTTCTCAGAAATCTGATACTGTGAAATAGAGCCTGCCTTTATTTATATAAGTAAGTGGTTCATCATTTATGAATTGGAAGATTAAATATATCTGGTGATGGATGGGCAATAGGTCTCCCTGTCTTTTCTATTCAGGAAGCAGATAATAGCTATTCCCAAGGAAGGTTAGCTCTGGGGCCCTCTCTATATTGATACTGGGGTTTCTCTTGCTTTCTGAGGAAGTGGTCTTTCTTCTAAAGTAGTGTAGGTGGAGTGGGATTTCTATTAAAAAGACTTCCGGCTGGGACTTTGAAGTCTTTAACCCAGTTTCATATCCATGTTTAAACCTTATTTATTTATGACTAGTCTAAAAAGAAAAATAGACGACTTTGCTTACCAGGAGAGAGAAAAAGGGATTGGTCAAACGGGTCGTCGTATGTCGGGGAGATTTTAGAGAAAAGATACTGACAAAGAAATGCTCGCCTTAGCACGGAAGTACCCAAACCATTCGGGCGGGGTAAATCCTTTCTATTCTAGCTATAGGTAAGGTAATTCTCTCAGCCTGGAAATTGACTACAACCAAATTTGATTTCTTTTATTCTCCAAAGAGAAGATTAGTGAGAATCAATACTCGGACATGCTACACTCGGAGGAACTTTTATAGTCACTCCCTGGGAATTCTATTATCTCCTGGGGTCCACTAAAAGCTAGGTAATTAGCCCTCCCCTCCAAAGAAAAAGTGTTTCATTCGCATCCGGAGAACATATTCACTTATTTCTGTATGTATGAAAGCATGTAGTAAGTCACACACTCCAAGCTTACCATACGTGTTGACCTTTCAGCCAGCCCCCTTCTCTCAGTCCGGAAGCAACTTCGTCGTTAAATGATTATACAATAGTGCAATTCCAAGAGTTGAAATTAGACCAAATTCTAGTAAAGTAATTAGCAGTTGAGTGAGCCCGGTTTCAATCAAAGCTTTAGAGGTACTTCTCGCACTCCAGATAATATGTCATTAGGCTCACTTCATTCTCCTACTACAGAGAGGAATTTACAAAATACACATAACATAGCAGTACACCTTTAGAGGATAATACCTCCTCTATTTTTTTTTTTTAAAAATAAAAAATAAAATAAAAAAAAAAAATGAAAATACAACCCAATATAAGTTGCTCCCAAAAACCGAGCGATCTGATCAGAGCCATCCTCCAAGGTGAAGTGGTGGTCAAGTATCAGATGAGGGATTAACAAGTGACCCTCGGAGCAACACATCCCCAATAAAGTGGATCTCATCCTTCCACCAGGGATTTTAGAGGGATCCTACTGACTTAGGAAGCAGGGATTTTAGGAGTCCAGGCGATAAACAAATCTGGATGGTAAGAAATGCAGTATAGAAAAGACATGGATATGGATTATATGGATATGGATTCTAAGGGCACATAGGACCCAAAATAACTGAAAGCTAGTCCCTTCAGTTCAGGAAGCTAATCCCTTCACTTCAGGACTCACCATAGAGAAATATTTATTAAATAATGAACATCATTGCCATGAATAGCTTCGACTTCCGAGCAAATGGAGGGTATCGCGGGGGAGTCCAGGCGAGAAACAAATATGGATGGTTTAACGTTCACTTGTGTCTTAAAAACTATTTAAGTTATAGGAGGTATAAGAGTATGCAGTTGTGTTATAGGAGGTACCAGTTGAGTTCATTAGGGGTTATAAGAAACGAAAGCACATTTCAAACGAAAAGGTACTATTCGAATAAGAAGCTGGAGAAGAAAGAATCTATCATTATAGAGAAAGAAACGGCCCTCATGCAACACACTGATTTGAATCAAAGAGCGTTACTTGCTAAGAAACTGTGCGATAGAGTATTCCATCATGAACATAAGGATATACCTGAATTATTCAAAATAATGTCATTGACGAAGGAAACGATTTTCAGTTACTATATTGACATGTACAAAATGAACGATATTAAGGAATGGGATTCACACCAGGAATTACCATATGTTCAAACATGCTGCGGTCAAACGGTTAGGAGGAATCGTTGTTTGTATAGCTTAGAAAGTGATATTTTAGATTATGGAACAGAGGTACGTAGAAAGATAGAAGAAGTTTATAATGATAATAGTAACCGTGTAATAACAAATCCTCTAATCGATATGGGAGTCTGGAAGCAAAAGTTATCCCTGGAGGAGTATGAATTACAACGAAAATGGTGGCTAGAAGAAACTGTGCCTTTACTCGAGAATGCGCCACGAACGTATTTCGATATGGTTGTTTCAACAAATTATCGTCTAAATATGCGAATTCTGTTGAAATTTGTTGATGGTGTAAAATGTAATACATGGTATCAAATCATACCTATTGACAAAAGGAAAAAATGCAATCGAACTTCTATGTCTAGTTTTGATAGTTATAGCTATAAAGATCTTTTTGAGTTATATGATTTTGATAATCCTGCCTCATTTAAAGAAAGGGTGGTGAAAGATAGGATCAACGAAGACACGTTCGGAAAAGAAGAAGAAGATCTTTTTAGAAAGATTTCACAATTCCGGCAATTTGAATTGCACCATAAAAGGATAGTTCAAAGTGTAAATGATATTGTCGAAAATATGTCAATTAAGGCTCCTTTGAGGCAAATTGACATTGTAAAAGATTTGCTTAATGTTAATATATTTAATATTGAAAGTCGAAATATAGTGAATGATAAGCTAAGTGATGAATTAGCGGAGAAAGTTCAGTTTGCACTAACTATTGCTCTGGTTATCTTAGCAAATGATCACAAATTCCAAGATTTAAGCTTCCTCAAATAGTTCCAACTTCTTTACCATTCCAAAGAGAGATCAGTTATGTGGAAATGGGCTACTCCCCGAAAATGCCCCTTGTTCGTTGGGGATTCATTGGTGGTTCTGGATTGGGTCTTCGGTAAACACCAAACAATGCGAATCAATTCGCACAACGTTGTCTGCCTCTGAGCTATTGCATAGAGGGTGGTGAATACCACACGGGTAATGACAACTTCAAAGCAAAATCCCAACCAAACAAAGAAAATATAAGAATTAATCATGATAGGAACTTTTCACTTTGCACAGGCTACTGACCTCTTAACCATTCTTAAGAGACGTATTAGACATAATGCAGACCAATTGAATGGTTTACAGGATACCTTCAAACATATGACTAATTCTTTCGAACAAGATCCCTTTCGAATGGCGATCAAACCTCTTTTGAAGCAAGATTTAGACATTGGTATCATTGACACGGTTCCTACTACACAACATATCAGTAATATATTACCTAAGGAAGGGATATACAAAACTATTGTAAGTCATAAGGAATTTGAGTTAATATCGAGTAAATCATTTTATTTCAATCCACGATCTGGTACTTTGGATGGGGGCGTTCCAATGGATGGAGTCAGCCCTACTATTATACAAAACCATTCCATAATGACGGAATATTTCAATAGAATGGGGTTTACTCCCATGAGTGAAGATCTAATCGGCTCACACGGTATTATGTGGAAAGCCCTAAACCATGCGGTGGAATCATTAATTAATGGCTTTAAGATGGAATTTGGAGCACTCGAGGAGGCTGCCGGTGGACTCATGAGCTATGATGCCACAGATTGTGTGTTACACCTAGTCATATCGCAAACCCCAGACAGCATAAGCCTTGTATATGGTAATCTATTTAGCATTGTGAAAATAGGTTGTTCGTTTAGAAAAGTTTGGTATAACTACAATACTTGGGATGCTCGCTCTGATTTTTGTAATGGTTGTCCAATACCAGACGGCCTATCGGAGTTTACCAATGCACTTTGGCATAAGGAAAAAATCAATGGTTATCATATCGTTGTGGACTTAGAAGAGGGTCTAAGGAATGCGTTAGGCACCTATACCTCCTCTGACATCCTTGAACGGGTGGGCGCGATGGCCCTAGGGCTAAAGGGAATTGTGCCTGCTCCCTTAGGTGTGTTAATATGATGTATACTGATAGAATGATGTGCTTTCTTATTAGAACGATATCGTATTGTAGGCTATTTTCCACTGCTAAAAAAGCGCCGTTAACGAGCTTATGTAATGACCAAAATAATGTCAGGTGAATTAGTCGAATTTGCAGAAGGGACGAGAGGTATTGCTCTGAATTTGGAATCCAAAAATGTTGGGATTGTATTAATGGGTTGCTTTCAAGTACGAAGTGAAGAATGTAGGTCAGCTATCAGGTTTCCGTTCTACTTAGAAGTTTGTATGCCCCTTTAGAGGAATCCAAGGAGAATACAAGAATTCAAGCCGGATACCAGATTGAAAGTGGAGTTGCCGCTGAATACGTATCATTCTATCTATCAGGTATAAGCTTTCAAGTCGGACATAAGAATGCAAGTCAGCGAATCCGCTTGTAGTTTAAGTTGTATTAGCAACATAGAAAGGAACGAATGAAGATCGTAAGCAGCGATTTGAAGATCGTAAGCTCCTGTTTGAGGAAGAGAAGAATTCAAGCCTAGTGATTGCAAGCAAGTTTGGAATTTGTTGTACCAGGCACGGGGAGCCTGTAACAACTAGAACAGACAAGAAGGCTTGCCAAGAATAGACGAAGGCCCTTAGCCGAGGAGCAAGAAAACGGATAACAGAGAACCTCTTAAGGTCTCTTACAGAGAAGATTCTTGCCTGGGTCTGAGGTAACTAAAACTTCCAAGTAAGGTCGCTTTCCGATACTCAACTCGTGTCAACGAGGAAGTCAGTGAAAATAAATCCCTGAAAGGAGGAGAGTCGCCATGGATGGGTTTATAAGGGAAAAAGGCAGTGTGTAAGGAGTGGTATTCCACCCGTGCCCTTGATAGCTGAACATCCATAAAATCAGTATCTCTAGAGTACCAGAACTGCCTATTATTCATCATCCCAACCCGGAGGGCCACCGTCCCGATAGCTCGGTTAATATCTTCCGAGCCCGGACCCCGTAGGGCGAGCCCGGACCACGTAGGGCAGCGGGGCGGGTCGTACGGTGAAGTCACCGCCTCGTTCGTCAACCCCGATTCCAGTGTTAATAAATCCAATGAGCCCGGCCCCCGGAGGGCGAGCCCGAGTACCCCCGATAAAAAAAGCAGGAAACCTATTATAACAACCTTGAAAAAAGGAGGCCAAAACCTTACGGGGAGCTCACAACTTGATTTTGGTTTTCCCTTAAACGGGCGAGACATATAATACAAATTATAGTTATTACATTCAACACCAATTAATGCTAAGAAATTAGCACAACGTTGTCTACCTCTGAGCTATTGCATAGAGGGTGGCTCATACCACACGGGTTATGGCAACGGAAAATGAAAATCCCGACATTCGCTTCGCCGATATATTTATAACAAATAAAAGTATACCATGGTTTTAAACATTTCGATCACTCAGGTAACACAATTAGTTACCTATCTGAAGAAACGTATTCACAATAATAAAGAACAGTTCCATCCACTCAATGACATACTTACACATTTTAATCAAACTTTTGAACAAGATCCTTTTCTCATGGGTGATATAATACTTGATGGAGGTTATGAGCTATCAGATAGTGATCAATCAAGCACAGATTCAGATAGTGATCAATCAAGCACAGATTCAGATAGTGATCAATCAAGCAGTCATTCTCATAATGATAAGGTGGGTGCTAAGAAGGAGATAAATCGGAAAACAAGTACTATAAGTAAAATAAGTCAAATCAAAGATAGTTTCAAAACTATAATTGCAGCATTGAGTTTAGGCGGGGGCAGTGGTGGAGATGGTCCCCCAGTAATGATCCTATGTCGATCGATATGGAGGCTCGTTTATACAGTTATCACAGAGTGGGTGACAGTAAGTGGTTACATTGATTATATACCAAGCGGGCTCCTCTACACGGTTATAGGATATTTCCTGATGTTTAAACTATTATATAGACTATATAGATTTCTATATTGGGAATTGAAAACTTACGAAATTGATATGCGCTGGATGTTACCATCATTCACATCATATAGAGTCCCCTATGAGACCGTGAACCCCCTTCATCGCTTGATGCGCCTTCATCGCTTGAAAGCGTGGACACTTCCACCACATTTCACGGATTGGGTATGGGTATATTCCTTTAATAATTATTATGGTATATACCATTTAAAACAGATTAGGAGGGCGTTAGGTTTGCACTTTATAAGAGGGAACGCAATAACAACCAGTTTTCACAGTATTTCATTTGCTGATCGGGGATTACGAACCCTTATCCTGAGGGATTTCGTAGCATCAACAGTACGTGTTTCAACCAGGATTTTGGATCCGATTTCTTGCGAATATATCTATCATTATTTCTATATCCTTATTTATATGGGGGTGGGGGCCGTTGTATGGTATCAGACTTTACCTGCTGGTGAGGGCCTTATCACCCCTTGTCCAACTGGTTTTGATTTTGATATTGCCCCTGAATTTAGGGACCCAACCCTAATAGCTCCGGGCTACCGGAAATTATGTTACTTGTTTACTAAAGACCTAACACCAACTGTTATAAACACTTTTACGAACCACGTCGAATTTACTGATATACTTAGTGACCTCGTAGAGGTGGATTTATCACCGACAGGGGTGGAGGGCGGACAGCAGTGTGTAATAGCAGTTGGAACCGCTCTCATGATAGCAGTATTATTAACAACCAAATCATTAGTTATACCCGCATAGGTGAACTTATCTTTATTCGATTTGCAGGCAAAGACACACCACCGTCTAACACCCATGAGTTGATAGAGCTCAACAAACATAGGTTTCACCCTTTCCTTGAATAAGCCAGCAAACAAAGAAATCAGAATAGTGCTAGCTTTGGCACTCTATCATATGCTTTTGCGTAAACACCGTCTAGAACGTGCTTTAAACAAGCTAGAACAGCATCAATTGAATGAAAGAAAGGAAAGGAAGGACAGCAGCGGATACGATTAAGTACTATGTAGTAGAAGGAACTCATTACAATAGAGTACCGACGGATTTCATTTGGTAGGATGATTCTCTTGCAACTTTGACTACTAGCTACGAAGGAAGGCGACTTGACGAACGACGCGGGGCGGTGACTGGTTGACTGTGAGACCGACGGTTCACTGCGCGCCCCGCTGCCCCGAACCCTGCTTTCGTGGTTGACGAACGACGCGGAGCGGTGAACTGACCTGGTCGGACACGACGAACGATCCTGGTCGGACACGACGAACGATAACGCGGGTGACTTCACCGTACAGCGGTTCGGAGACTTGACCGTACGACGGTTCGGAGACTTGACCGTACGACGGTTCGGTAACCCGGTCGTCGGACAGAGACGAAGTCGGTCGGACAGAGACGAAAGGCGGGCTTTGCTTTCCTTGAGATTCCGTTTCAGTGAGTGATGCCCTTAATGGGTATCAGGAACTGATAGAAGTCTTATTCCAAGTTTCGTTCTCTATGGTATATGAATTGATGTACAGCCAGTTTGAACTCTCTTCTAAGGTATCTCCTTAGGTTGGTATGTAAACTGGGTTCTATCGCATTTGAGACCGGTATCCGAAGAATTCATTAGTAAGTGTTTATACAAATCTACCCTTCTACTTAGAAAGGAGAATGAGAGACGAGAAAGTACTGAGGTGCTAAAATCTTTGGGACGCCTACCCGCTGAATTGGGTTACCATTATATAATAAATTTGGTTGATTCAAAGAATGAACGAATCAGATTAATCGAAGGTGAATTCTCTGGTAGCAAAACTTCGCTTACGAGTTGGTCAAATGCCTGGGTTAAGTTTTCAAAGATAAGACCTGAGAAATCAATTATTGATGAGGAATCTCTACTCAAAACAATGATAAATACATGTAATTTCCTTAGTATTCCAAGAACAATTATAGATATATTCTCTGAAGGGTTCGGAAATCGAGTCAGATTGATAATGAGATTTACTCCTGGAATTGGATGCTGTTTTTGGTGGATAGTTATTCCTATAGATGGTGGAGGTGACTCAGGAGAAACAACGTTTTATGAAGTATTTGACTATCAGACATTCTTTGAGGAGGGCTATCTACTTGGGAAAGATTTCACGTACTCGCAATTTCGCCATACTCAGATGCTTAACACTCTTAAAAATTTATGCTATGAGCATCCTGAATTGGCTGGTGAACTCGGTATTGACGAATCATTGTTGAGTGATGAGCCGTGGCCTGACTCGAGACAGTTGGAATTGGACATGGTCAAATTTAGTATATTTATAGCTAATTTGCTCATGTGGGAGGTCATCACCCCTAAAGGGGAGTACGATTTTTCTGAGTCAGTGAAGAATAACTCTAAATGAGTACTTAATATTAACCAATACTCCCAAGTCAATTACCACCTATTTTGTTTTAGGACACGGAACCACATTAGGTGTTCAACCGTACTATCGGTCAGGAAGTTTCCTAATATCAATGATAATTCACTATACGACATGTTATCTAACATATTACTTGAATGAGATTACGGATTTGATTGAGATAGGCTTTCCTTGGAGGAGGGAAGGCTGTCTCAATGAGGGATAGTCCATACTGATTATAGCAAAACGAGAGTCGTACGCACATTATTGTTCCCCTGCTATGAATGTATTAATGATAGTATGGGAAGTATTGTATGTAACCCTAGAATAAGGTAGCTTGAAAGTTGATAGCTTCGGGTAAGAGATTTTATCCCAGCTTAAGGTTGTCAGGGTCTAAGCAAGTTCTTAGAGGTGGACCATCGCCACAGGGTGTTGACAACTATTAAATGAAATCCCGAGCATAAGATAAGGTTGTCAGGCTCTAAGCAAGTTCTTAGAGGTGGACCAGCGCCACACGGGTGTTGATAACTATTAAATAAATCCCACAATTTTGTGTGTCATTGTATCATATAAAACAGTAAAAAAATGATGAGGTATAATTCTTTTTAAAGGGAAATCCATGTTGATTTCTACTCGTAGACTTTCAAATTCTAGTGATTTGAATCGTGTATTGTTGATAAACGCGCTCAACTCAATCAATAACGATGATTGGTGGATTAGGGGATTGCCCCCTATGGCAATAAAGCGTTTGATCATCAAGATAGCGGGAGGAGGGGGGTACTTCTTTGAACCTATTAATGTAATTAGTAGATCAGATCACGAGCGTTGTTGTTGTTATTATATGATAGAAGAGGAAGAGGAGAGAGGACACTTAAGCGTAGAGATTGTACATCGAAGGTTTACTTCTGAAATGGTTGAATTTGTGAAATTTTACTGTTTAGCAAGACCAGAAGATCTCTATTTAATGTTGGGCTTATCCAAGGTCTTATTAAACATAGTGCATAACCGATATTCGGGACTGCGTGAGCTGACAAAGATAAGGGACCTTATGGATGATCACTATGATTACATCAATAAAATGTCTCGTGTAGGTATACTTGTTAAAATACGTTTGGACGTTGGTTTCGTTCTTCATACAAGGAAAACAGAAATCCTATCTCATCTGGATAGTGTGATGGATGATGGTCTAGTGAAAGATCTAATTAAACAGCTAGTGAGTCTACCTATCAAAGGGAATGATGGTCAGATTAGAGAAGAGATAGGAGTATCACGTGTAGGTGAACTAACAAGAGTTCTCTTGGATCTTTACTATAGCAAAGTATTTGACCCTATCATAAATGAATATTATCAGGGAATGGAATTTTCCCGTTGGTATAATGAAGTGTTTATTGCCATCGACATGATGGATGATGATAGAAAGCAAGATAACTTTGATCACTATATGGATCTATCCAAATTCTTATATAAAAATGGATTGAGTGGAATGATTCAAGTAACTGGTCCTTCTCATTTAGGAGAGCCTAGCTTTTACGGTCATAACAAAGAAAGGTGTGTTACGCTGAGAAAGGATGGGACAGTTAGGGTTACTGGGTTTATTAATGATATGTATCAGTAGACTGATCTATGAGTATATGGTAGTTGAGTGGTCATGTTCAATTCTGTGTTTCATTCTTAATATTAAATTAAGTGTTTCAGTAGCATATTTCTCTACGAAACATTGGCAGTTTATGTGTTATTACCACCGTTTTTAATCTATACGGTATGGTGCTTCCTATAGTATAGGATTTCTTAATACCAAGTATTATCGTAGGAGGTGGTAAAACCCGTGGAATGAAGGGTAGATTTGTCCAAAGTGATGGATAAGAGGGGTAGATTTGTGTAAAGTGATGGATATGACGAGTAGAGTTAGGATAGGTAGAACAAATAACAATTAATATTTTATACGTAGGTGCGGGAGAGTGGCAGAGAGGTTAAAAGTGACAGACTGTAAATCTGTTGAGGGTTTCCCTCTTCGTAGGTTCGAATCCTATCTCTCCCAGTAAGGAATATCTCTTTGTCTTCTACCTTG
>JADLZK010000742.1:0-31299 GCA_015847255.1 Hyparrhenia diplandra
TGATCCTCCGTCACTTATTACACGTGCGAGGCATTCCAAAGCGGGGAAAATCACTTCATGGAACATCTTCCGAGCATGTTTGGCGTCGGCGGCTACGCATGGTAATGCTTCTACCCACCGACACATAATCCATCGCCACCAAGATATACTGCAATCGCCGGACTTTGGGAATGGTCCCATGTAGTCAATACACATCAAATATTTCTATTTGAAGGTTGTAGTGTAGGGGCATTGCGTCGCGAGCTGTTATACCACCAGTCTTCTGGCGGCTATAGCATCTTTCGATGAACTCCTTTGTGTCGGCGTACATTGTTGGCAGGAAGAACCCGCCTTTGCCCGATTTTGGCTTGAGTGCGCGAATACTCGAGGTGGCCGGCATAAGGTGATGCATGGCATTTTTCTATGATTTGCATCCCTTCTCGCCCTTGGTACGCATCTTCTTAGCAAGCCATCACAAGACACCGTATAGATACGGGTTGTCCCAAAGGTGATATCCGCTCTCTACTTGGAGCTTTCGTCGGCCCCTGTGGGGTACATAACCTGTAACCATGAAGTTGACAATGTTTGCGTACCATGGGTTGGTGTCCGTCACCTTTAGTAGCATGTCATCGCAAGCGGTAATCATTGATTGGAAGTTCCTACATGTTAGTTACGCATACGTGACAAATGATACGCAACGGTATTCTCTACTCCCTTTTTATCTTTTATTTCTAGATCAAATTCTTGGAGCAGAAGAATCCAGCGGGAAAAAACGAGGTTTCAGCGTCTTTCTTAGCGAGAAGATACTTAAGGGCAGCGTGGTCGGTGTAAGCGATTATCTTTGCACCCACTAAGTAAGACCGAAACTTCTCTATAGCAAAGACTACCGCGAGGAGCTCTTTTTTCTATGGTAGCGTAGTTCAACTGGGCTCTGTTAGGAGTCTTGCTAGCATATGCGATTGCATCTTTGCTTCTTATCCTTGGTTTGGCCTAAGACCGCACCAACGGCATAGTCGCTAGCATCGCACATGATTTCAAACGCAACGACCAATCCGGGGTTGGATGATTGGAGTCGAGATGAGTGCTTTCTTAAGGGTTTCGAAAAGCGTGCATGCACTCATCGTGAAGTCGAAAGGTGCATCCTTAGCTAGCAGGGTTCGTGAGGGGTCTAGAGATTTGTGAAAAATCTTTTATGAACCTCTGTAGAACCCTGCATGACCAGGAAAGCTGCGGATTCCTTTGACGTTCAATCGGGGAGGTAGCTTTTTCGATAACATCTATCTTAGCTCTGTCTACCTCAATCCCCCTCTTAGACAATAAGTGTCCAAGAACGATGCCTTCCGGGACCATGAAATGGCACTTTTCCCAATTAAGCACCAGGTCCTTTTCTTGGCATCGTTGCAAGACCACCGTCTAAATTCTTCGCACAACCGTCGAAAGTCTTACCATAGGCGGAGAAATCATCCATAAAGACTTCCATGATCTCTTCAATCATGTATGCGAGAAGATAGACATCATACACATTTGGAAAGAAGCAGGTGCATTACACGGCCCAAATGACATTCTACGATACGCATAGGTTCCGTATGGCATGTGAATGTGGTCTTGCTTTGGTCATCGGGGTGGATCGGGGATCCGGTGATAGCCGGAATACCCGCCAAGGAAACAAAAGAAAGAATGTTTTCGCTAACCGTTCCAACATTTCATCAATGAATGGAAGCGGGAAGTGATCTTTCTTAGTTGCCTTGTTAAGTTTTCTATAGTCGATGCACATTCTCCACCCCCGTGACTTGTCTTTGTGGAATGAGCTCGTTCTTTGAGTTCTCAACGACCGTCATTCCTCCCTTTTAGGGACCACTTGGACCGGGCTAACCCAATCGCTATGTGGTACGAGATAAATTATCCCGGCGTGAAGAAGTTTGAGAACTTCCTTCTTCACGACTTCACGCATCGCGTTATTGAGCCTTCTCTACGGGGTTCGCGTGATGGGGTATCTTTGGAAGGCTCAATAGGTATGCGATGTGTGCAAAGTGTTGGGCTTACCCCTTTTAGGTCTTGCAAAGAATACCCAAAGACCGATCTATGCTTCTCTAAGACGGCGATGAGTTGGGATGTCTCCTGGTCACTAAGTTTATCACTAATGATAACCGGAGTTTGTGTGTCACCGTTTAGGAAGACATGACGAGGGCGGGGCAGGGGTTTAAGCTCAACTGGAGGCCGAGTCGGCTCTTCCTCTTGAGGAAGTTCTATGGTTTCCCCTGAGTCGTCCTCTTCTTCTATGAAGAATTGGGCATCAAGTTCTAGGTCTGTCTCAGGGTTATCATAGAGCATGACTCCCCATGACCTCCCGGGCATGTCATCACTGTGGAGAGGGTCTCGTCACTTAGTTTTTTAGCTCGTGTGACTGAATCGAAAATGAATTTCTCCCAATTTGACATCTAAATCTCCGGATTTTGATAGATCAAGAATCTTTTCCAAGGGATGCCGATTAGGATGTCAAAATCTTGGACATCAAAAAATATGAAAGTCCAAAGAAAATTTGACATCCTTATGTCAAGAATTTGGTCATGTATAATCTCTCGGCATTCTAAGGTGGTTCGAGGTGCTGTGCGCAATGCCCGAAAGGTATGGGTTATGAAAGGCTCTTCTACGAGGCATTGCGCATAGTTTTTGGACATGATGTTTACACCTACCGTAGGGTTATACATGACCTCCACCAAGTCCCTTTGATGTCTACAAAAGAGAGGAGTAGAGGGACAAGGTATCCAAATTTCTTCAAACGATCCTTCCCCTCTTGCAACCACTATGTGCTCATTGTTGACATTTCTTAGCGCAATCAAAGGAAAATGTATAAAACCCATCCCCAATAATAGCGCCAGAAATGCGCGGCCGACATTCCCCATAAAACCACCATGTCGGTGATCCGAAAGGGATTGTCAACGGGATAGATCTTGCCATCTTAGATATTTCATCCGCAAGTTTACGGATCTATCATTGTAGCATTTCACCCGGAAGTATTGGGTATATCGTTATTTATATTTTCCCAAAGGAAGGCATGTGATTAATAAGCTAGCATGGCATCCGAATAGAGGAACATGTGTTTGTTTAGACCAAATTGTTCATAACAGGGTAAGCAATAACGGTTCATGGATAGTGTGACACACACTTAAGAATCCACTAGCAAAAGGATAAAGAAAATAGATAAAGAATAAATAAATAATCTAATGGAGTAATTCTAATGTATCTAGTCATGGCCATACAAATGAATAGTTAGGATCATATGCAAACTGATTTAATCATGGTTAGGTCTAGGATAATGAGGGGAGACTCCCGGATACCATACGCCCGATAGGAAGCATTTACGAACTCCTACAAAGACACACGAACGTGGGGGGATTTCAAAGGGGGACGGTCAAGGCTTGTCACGACCAAGCCGCCTACCCCCTCAACCGTGGCGTGCACTCATATCCGCGGGTGTCAGAATACCGGGCACCATGCCCGCATATTAGAGCACTACTCTTGTCCCCCAGATCCCCACTGCCGAATGGACGGACTAGAACAAGAGCAAACCCCAAGGAACAACGAACCGTTATCCCACCTCTAATCAAGTTAGGCATATGATGATCGGTGATGAACTGAGATGAACATGTCAAGATTATGATATGTAAACTATATGCTAGTTCATATACCAACACAAGAACATGAACAAGACTATACTCTAGTTCATAAGTTAGGCCAAGAACATAGATATAAGACTTGTAAATAGAAGAATGATCCATAGAGAAGATGTATTACTAAAGCACTTTCTTCTAGGAGACAAGCCCTCCTTGTAGCTCTTCTACTCCAAGTGCTAACCAAGAACTAAGAAGAAGAAGAAAGTAGAAGAAGAAAGAAGAAGTAGAAGAAGAGAGAGAGGTAGAGGTGGTAGAGAGAGAGAGATTGCTGGTTTGCTGGACTCCAAGTGGTGTGTGTTGAGAGAGGAGGAGAGGGGGACTACTTATACACTTGGAGGAGGGGCCTAAGTGCTAAGTTACACCAAAACCGACACAGTAAACCTTCCTATTCTCGAGCAAACCGACCACCCAACGGCGGGGAATCCCCATTTGGTAGGTGCACGAACCGCCTCCCCCGGCCGGGCCGAAACCGCCTCGGGGAGGGTGCTTGGCCGCACCAGTGTGGTGCGCGCGCGCAGCCCCGGGCTCGGCCTGGCCCGGCCTCGGTGGGGTGTCTTCCCTCGTCTTGAAAAGTTGTGGGCCGGGCTTGGCTCGCCCAGTTTTGACGTTTTGGGTCGATTTGCTCTGGGCTTGTGTTTTGCAATAATGCGCTTTCCGGATGGCGTTTTTGGTCGATTTTCCACTTGCTTTTATTATAAATCTGCAAAATAAAATAATAGACACTACAAGTGGAATTTTATTAGTGATAAATGCATATGAGTATAAAAGGTATAGTTTTACTCCCTTTATGGTAGTAAGTTGACGGGAAAAAATATGTCGTTGGTGACCGTCAACAAACTCCCCCCAAGCTTACCCTTTTGCGGCGTCCTCGAGCAAAAGAGATAAGTACTTGGTTGTTGATCAGGAGTTGCTACTATGTCGATTACGTTTTACAAGTGCCGGGGTTATAATAAGATTTTCTACTAGAGTTTGAATAAAATGGCACATCTTTTTTCCCACCCTTTATTACCTTTCATCGTAGCGGGGCTTTCTAGCTTTTTTCTCAAAGTCTTGGGCGGTTGCCAGATAGAACGGTTTATAACCGAGATGCTTATCATTCATCCTTTTGATCAACTTTTTATCAGGGGTTTATTTATTTAGATAATATTTATTTTTTTCGAGAAAGTATGGGCTTTATTGCTATATATATTTTTTCTCTTTTTTTTTTTTTGGAGAGGTGGACTCTACTCGCCCTAGACTTTTGTCTTTTATTTCCTCTCTTTCTTTTTTTTTTTTAGAGATGTGGGCTCTACTCGCCCTCGGACACTTGTCCATTTTTCATCTCATTTTTTTTCTCTTTTTTTTTAGCATAGCCCATATCATTTTTTTTTTTTCTTTCAAAGTAGATTCCCGGATGTCAAGTTTCTCTTTTTTGGACGAAATCATAGCAAATCCATTTGTACCATATCATACTTGGCAACAACTTAGACTAGATAGAGCCTATGCAACCCACATGAATCAGGTTTTTCAGGATGAGTTTTTAGACTTAGCCACTAAACCCAAACTTTAGAGAAATTCGAATTATAAACTAGGCACAGGCAAAGCATAAGACAGAGCAACTATTCATCATTTCAACAAGGGACTAAGACTAAATATTTTCGTATCTCATATATATAAGCATTAAGGCACATAGAAGAGCTACTTATTCTATTTTTGGATTTTCTCTTTTTTTTTAGTTTTAGTTTTTTTTCGATGCAAGATTGCTGGAATTTAAACATGCTAAAATAAAATAAAAATTTGATGGAAGTAAATATGCAATGCAATGATACCTGTGGGGGTCCTCCCCCAAGCTATCTGGAGGCCTACTGATCAGGATCGAAGCCTTGGTACCTCCAGAATGCTTCCTCGCGTGCGTTGCGAGTAGCCATGTTGGACTCCAATTGGGTCCATCTCTCGTTGACTCTGCTGCTCCAGTTCTTGCTGCCCAGCATGCGGTACTTTGCACATGGGTATTGAGCGTGTGCTCAATGTTCCTAGTGCTTGGACGTCGAGGTGCCGCAGTTTGGATACCGATAGCCTCCACCCCTTGTGGTGGCTTTTTGTCTTTGGCCCGGGTGGGGGGCATATCGTCGGAGCTATCGTCAAAGTCAAATCTGTTGGCCCTCCATGCTGCTGTATCTCCTTGAGGCCACTCACGATGGTGCGGTGTCCGAGGCGGCGGCTCCCACCTAGGATCATACCGAGGGTATTACCCCCTGGGGTCCCCATAGGATGAGCCCATGCTGCCCAAACATTGGTGTAGAAGATTGTGCGGCATTGGGCGTGGCGTGAAGTAGGGCTCATGGGAGGAGGATTCGACCTCGGCCTCCCGACACCGCGTGAAGAACCGATGGGGGTGTCTTTCTGCGCAAGCTATCGGCCATCTCGAAGCTCAAATGTTAGTGCACGGCTTTTATACAACCGTGAGTCCGGGTTAGGTAACCGAACTATAGTTGCATAGCCAGGGAAAAGATGACCAAGCTCGCCGGATGGTAAAATCTTAACTAAGTGCCCCCGCACAAGTCGCGCAACAGTCAAAAAAATCCCCTCGGGTGTGGAAATGTACTCTATCTCGCGATTATCCAAAGCTCCCATCGCTAGGACGAGGCGTGTGATAAGAGATGTGCGGTGGACAGAACAGCAACTTTTGTGATAATATGTAAAAAGTTCCTGCACATCTCTACCACTGGAGCTACTTTCTCCTTGTGGACAATAGCATAGAGTAATTTTAATTCAACCTCATTCACCCATCTAACCCCGTGTCTAGGAAACAAAGTCAACGAGATCCAGCGATGGATATATCTAAGTGATGGGTGCTGGATCTGTGAGTGGCGAGGTTTGAAAGTACCGGCCTCATGAGCACCGGATATTTCCTCCCAAAAAGTGATTTCGACAAAGCCGGGAAGAGCAAAAGATCTATGTTTAGTGCACATCTATAGCTGAAAACCCCGGTGACGAAGCTAGGTCCGCCCACGTGACATGATAAAGTGTACCAAAAAGGCGGAAAGAAATTCCTAGCTGGTCCTCTACTAGTGTGCACAAGAATTGAATTGTCAGGAGGCGAGAACCTTCCTCCTCGAGAGGGGGAATATCCTGCCACCCGACTGCTCTCCAAAGGATAGGAAATTCATCGTCCATACCTGTTTGTTCGAGGAGCTCGGAGTCGATTCGGGCGTGTGCTGGAACACACGGTCCTTGAGTAGGAGATATGCTTGCATCTCCCGATCTCCACGGATGTCGAGGTACGGCGCGTCGGCTTCGTCGATTGTCGGGGGAGCTTGAGCTTCTTCCTCCCCGACGGGTGCAGCGTCTTCTTGCATGGGGGAGTCTTCAAGATCGTCGAAGTTGAGGGCGGAGCTTGTGCTTGTTTGTCGTGAGCTATGTCTTGACGACCGCCTCAACCCGCTGAAGATCTTCCCAGCTTTCTTCATGGCTTCTGCAAAAACGATTGAGCAAGACCTCGGGTGTGCAAGGGTTAGATGAAAGTATGAACTTTCACACCCGTGTTCTTGCTCGGCACAATGTTTTTGGTGGAGAAAATGGAGTGTAGAACAAGTGGGAGAGAGTGTGAGAGTGAGAGAGAGTGAAAATGAGAGGTGGGTGCTCTCACACCGGTGCTCGGGCTATTTATAGCCGAGCCAACGGCCGAGGGTCGGTCCACACAACGGCTATGAGCCGTTGGCGGTTAAGGGACCCGAAGCGGCGCCAAAGACGGTGCGGGCGCACCTTGGGGTGCGCGCGCACCGCCCAGGCGGCGGCTGCCGGTGCACTTTGGCGTGGTGTGCACAACGGTCACGAAAAGTTCGTGGGTCGTTGTTTGCTCCTATACGGTTCGACCGTTTTCTCCCCTGTTTGAATTTCTCCAAAAATTTTCAAATATAAATTTATTTTTGAATAAAAAAATTATTTTAAAAATATTTTTGTTTATACTTTTTATGTAGAAAACATTTTTCTTTTATTTTTCATGAAAGAATTTATTTTATTTATGAAAACTTTTTATTTTAGTTTTCAAAAAATATTTTCTTATGTAATAAATATTTTTGTTAATAAAATATTTTATAAAACACAAATATATATATTTTTTTCAAATATACCCTTTTTTTTTTTTTTTTTTTTGAGCGGGTTATTTATAGTTAGCCTGTCAATCGACTCTCCCTCGCACTTATTGGCGGGGAAGCACCTGCTCCGGGGGTCTCGGAGTCAGATCCTTCAACACTCCACACCGGTTTTGATGACGATGAATTCCGGGTGTGTTGTTGTTTGTACCCGATGAATGGGCACTTTACCGCCTTACTCTTGACGTGGAAGATTATGAAGCCTTTCCCCATGCGTATATCGCCTTTGGCCGTATAGAGAAACGGCCTCCCCAGGAGGAGAGACGTATCCTCTGATGGGCCCATATCCAGGATCACAAAATCTGCGGGGATGTACTCCGTCTGTATTTTGACTAGCACGTCTTCGAGTATTCCCTCTGGCCGCCTTGTTGATTGATCTGCCATTTGGAGGACGAAGTTGGCAGGAGTAAGTGTTCCTCCATGGATTTTGTTGAAGGTGGCCTTGGACATCACATTGATACTGGCCCCCGTGTCACGAACGCGTTGACGAAGGTGTGGGGGCCAATAGCACAGTTGATGAGTGGACGTCCAGGGTCACCCTTCTTGGCAATGAATGGCGAGCTCACAGGGACCTTCTTTAGCTCACTGGGTTGACTGAGCCTCAGAGATATCATGTTAACTGACTCGTGCGGAACCTCAGGTTGCCCTGGGATCCTTCCCGAGTCGTTAACTGGCACTTGGGCAGCAATCTGGGCCAGCTGTGTTTCTATCATTTTGTTGAAGCTTAGCTGGTTCTTCACAGCCGACGTCAACCCTTCGAGCTTATTATTTACTCCCTCAAGGATCTTGTCTTGATGGCTCATCTTTTTTGTGAGGTTTCCGTTAATTTTCGCCTGGCCCAATACCAGGTCCTTCAATGATGGCTGACCAGGGTTGTAATTGGAGTTGTACCCCTGGTTGCCTTGGAACGGTGGCTGGATCTGGTTGTTCGACCTGGCGAGGTTGGCGGTACCCGTTGCTGTTGTTGATGAAGGCAGCTTCTTCACGGGTCTCAGGGCAGTTATCCCCTGAGTGGCCAACTTCACCACACGTCTCACAGGTCATGTGAGCGTCTGTGGCGTAAACTGGGCGCTGCGGTGTAGTAGAGTCTGTGCCGCGATCCTCCAGTTTCTTCAAAGAGAAGTTCCATTTTTTGCGGCAAGCATATCCGCCTCCTTCACGGTATGCATGCTTTTTGTGTTTTGCCCGAGGGCTCTGTCTTCGCCCCGGCTACGGTTTTTGCCACCATTTTGTCGATCAGGGCTGTTGCCTGATCGATGGTGAGCGATAAGAATGCGCCACCAGCAGCGGCGTCGAGGTGCCCCTTTGATATGGCCGTGAGACCATTGTAGAAGTTCTGGAGCACCAGCCAGTTCTCCATCCCGTGGTGCGGGCATGCTAGAATGTATTCCTGCAGCCTCTCCCACGCCTCCCGGAATGGGTTCCATTGATGTTTCTTTGGAAATTGGCGATTCTCCCCCTCGGGGCATTAGTTTTGCCCATGGGGAAGAACTTAGCGAGAAACGCCTTGGAGGAGCACTTGGCCCACGTACGACGACTTCCTTGTCCTTGTAGAACCATCGTTTCACCTTCCCCACGAGGGAGAAGGGAAACAGGGCGAGCCCCGATGACGCCCGGTGCGGCGTCCTTGATGACGATGGTGTCGCATAGCTCCGTGAAGTGTTGAGATGAGCGCTTGCGCCCTCGCTAGGCAGTCCACGAATGGACTGGCTCGCACCATGGTGATCGCCCAGGCGCAGCTCAAAGTTTTTGTTCGCCCACGTTCACCACCGGCCCAGTGGGCACGTTGGTGACAGCGGGAGTAGAGAAATCGCGCAGCGACTTCTGGGCCATGGCTTGAGTTGCGGTTGGTGCAGGGATGTCGGTCTCGACTGTCGGGGTTCCGGCCGAAGAAGAAGCGGCACGAGAGACTGTTCTTCCTTAGGAGTGCCCTCGATCGGAGGTGAAGTTTTCGGCAGTAGGAAACCCGACATACACTATCCTGTTTTCATCCACAACAGGAGAAAACATAAAAGATTAGCCTGTATGAGCAAATGGTAGCCACGCACACAGTTCATATTCATAGCCAGCTATTTATTATTTTTTTCACAATGCCTTCCCCGGCAACGGCGCCAGAAATGCTTGTTGGCATTTCTTAGCGCAATCAAAGGAAACAGGTATAAAACCCATCCCCAATAATAGCGCCAGAAATGCGCCGCTGACATTCCCAAGTAAAACCACCATGTCGGTGATCCGAAAGGGATTGTCAACGGGATAGATCTTGCCATCTTAGATATTTCATCCGCAAGCGCACGGATCTATCATTGTAGCATTTCACCCGGAAGTATTCAGGGTATCGTTATTTATATTTTCCCAAAGGAAGGCATGTGATTAATAAGCTAGCATGGCATCTGAATAGAGGAACATGTGTTTGTTTAGACCAAATTGTTCATAACAGGGGTAAGCAATAACGGTTCATGGATAGTGTGACACACACTTAAGAATCCACCAGCAAAAGGATAAAGAAAATAGATAAAGAATAAATAAATAATCTAATGGAGTAATTCTAATGTATCTAGTCATGGCCATACAAATGAATAGTTAGGATCATATGCAAACTGATTTAATCATGGTTAGGTCTAGGATAACAGGGAGACTCCCTGGATACCATACGGCCCGATAGGAAGCATTTACGAACTCCTACAGCACACACGAACGTGGGGGGGATTTCAAGGGGACGGTCAAGGCTTGTCACGACCAAGCCGCCTACCCCCTCAACCGTGGCGTGCACTCATATCCGCAGGTGTCGTAATACCCGGGCACCATGCCCGCATATTAGAGCACTACTCTTGTCCCCCGGGATCCCCACTCGTCGAATGGACGGGACTAGAACAAGAGCAAACCCGAAGGAACAACGAACCGTTATCCCACCTCTAATCAAGTTAGGCATATGATGATCGATGATGAACCGAGATGAACATGTCAAGATTATGATATGTAAACTATATGCTAGTTCATATACCAACACAAGAACATGAACAAGACTATACTCTAGTTCATAAGTTAGGCCAAGAACATAGATATAAGACTTGTAAATAGAAGAATGCTCCATAGAGTAGATGTATTACCAAAGCACTTTCTTCTAGGAGACAAGCCCTCCTTGTAGCTCTTCTACTCCAAGTGCTAACCAAGAACTAAGAAGAAGAAGAAAGTAGAAGAAGAAAGAAGAAGTAGAAGAAGAGAGAGAGGTAGAGGTGGTAGAGAGAGAGAGATTGCTGGTTTCTTTGGACTCCAAGTGGTGTGTGTTGAGAGAGGAGGACAGGGGACTACTTATACACTTGGAGGAGGGGCCTAAGTGCTAAATTACACCAAAACCGACCGGTAAACCTTCCTATTCTCGAGCAAACCGACCACCCAACGGCGGAATCCCCATTTGGTAGGTGCACGAACCGCCTCCCCGGCCGGGCGAAAACCGCCTCGGGGGAGGGTGTGGCGCACACGGGTGGTGCGTGTTGACGGTCACCAACGACATATTTTTCCCGTCAACTTACTACCATAAAGGGAGTAAAACTATACCTTTTTATACTCATATACATTTATTACTAACATATTTCCACTTGTAGTATCCAAATTATTATTGTGCAGATTTATATAAGAAACAAGTGGAAAATATACCAAAAGGCGCCTCCCTGAAAAGCGCATTCCTGAAGAACATCAAGCCCAAGGAGAAGAGAGGAGAAATGCCCAAGAAGTCGAGGCCCAAATCCAACATGAAATCATACCAGGCCGCAGGACATGGGTTTAGTATTTTTGGCATAACTTTCTCATACGAAATCGGATTTCAGTGATCCAACAGTCAAAACGAAGCTTACTCCGAGGCCCACGCACTCCTACAAAATTTCAGGCCAAACGGCCCATATCTTGGTGCGGGCGCACCAAGTGGTGCGCGCGCACCCCGGGCGGTCGCCAACCGGCCCAGGCTTTCTCGAGGCGGTTCATTACTTTCCAAAAGTGTGTTGCCAACGTTGGTTGGTCGGTTTGGGCTGATTAGGAAGGCATTCCAAGGTCGGTTTTGCTCCTTCCATGTGGGGATGGCTATCTTCCAAAGAGCCCCCCTCCTCTCTACCTATAAAAGGAGGCTCTCTCCCCTCATTCAACACACACCATTCCAAGGAAGAGTCTCTCCCTCTCCTCTAAGAGAGCTCTCCCTCTACTCGACCCTTTCACTCCAATGGGCTTAGGCCCTCATTAGTAGTAGAGAGATCGGAGGAGGAGAGATGTGAAGGGCGAGAGCGGGGAAGCGCCGGACTTGCGGTGTCTCCCCAACCTTGTACCTCGGTGGATCGGACTTGGCTCCTTAACGGGATCTTGGCTAAGTAAGCTTCCACGGTTCGATAATCTTTATTGTCTTTTGTTTATCCATGATTTATCTACTTGTTTGCGGGATCGATAGTCATCCTGAGGGGGGCGGGACTCTAGTGGTGGAACCCTTTGACCAGGGAACCTGGCAAACACTGGAGTGATAATCACTAGCGTAGACGTGGTGTTTGGGCTAGCGGTTTTCTATCTTTTGCGGTGCATCCCACGGTTGAGGGGGTAGGCGGCTTGGTCGTGACAAGCCTTGTCCGTCCCTTGAAATCCCCCCACGTTCGGCTGTGTCGTAGAGCTAATTGCCGGACTCTATCCATTTGGGAGCGGGCCGGTGCCCGGCGAACAAGGAGCTCGAGACCGGCTAACCATAGACATTAAAGGTGTATGAATCCTTCTCGCTAATCCTCCCCATCTTTGGTCGCGGCGTGTCCTTGGGCAAACTAGTTAGGAGAGAGTACATCCGTTCCTCGTGGAAAATACGATACCCCGAATATTTCCGGTGAAAGCTACAACGACGATTCCGCGGCGCTTTGCGGATTTATCCGTGTGCGTTAAGAAACGCCAACAGTGGCGCGCCCGGTGGGGTGTCTTCCCTCGCCTTGAAAAGTTGTGGGCCGGGCTTGGCTCGCCCGTTTTGACGTTTTGGGTCGATTTGCTCTCGGGCTTGTGTTTTGCAATAATGCGCTTTCCTGATGGCGTACTTTGGTCGATTTTCCACTTGCTTTTTATTATAAATCTGCAAAATAAAATAATAGACACTACAAGTGGAATTTTATTAGTGATAAATGCATATGAGTATAAAAGGTATAGTTTTACTCCCTTTATGGTAGTAAGTTGATGGAAAAAAATATGTCATTGGTGACCGTCAACACTCATGATGGCCGTCAATTCCTTAATGGATTCCTTGAGAAAAAGTTCGTCAAGGGGTTCCTTAGGACGCATGTGTGCTGGTGGTTTCTTCCAAAGATTCGTAATTCGAGGCTTTACCGAATTTTTCTCAGAAGATCGCCTCGAAAAACGAGAGATCCGAACATGCGGTCTCTTTTTTCTTTGGTTTTGGTTCAGCGAGGGTTTCTCTAGAGGTGTGTTGGGTTTGACTTTGGCCGAAGAGACCTCCTCTAGGATCCGCTTGGGTTCTACACGGATGGGTTCTAGCAGAGGAGTATTCTCAAGAATACGGTTTAGGAGAGCTTCTCCTTCCGCCTCGGGGTTTTATGTGAAAATGACCCTTCGGCGGTTGTGTCATGCAAGAGGGGCGCTTGCTCTATCCAAGCCTAGCCAAAAATGCCGTGAAAAAGCACATGGTTTGGGATGGACAGATCCGGGTCGGATCTAGTAAGAGTGGAAAAACGGTCCCAGGTGCTGCACCTATGGTTTCACCCTCTATTTGTCGGAAGTTGAGTACCTCTTGTCGTAGGGCCGCGATTACGGATAAAGGATAGAACGCGAGACGTAATCTATTCCCGCAGCTTCTTCCCATTCTCCCGTTACCAACCCTACGTTGTGGGCATACCATTGTTTCGCTCTCTTAGTGAGAGAGAACGGAAATAGTTTCCACCGCAATGTATCGTGTGTCATGCCTGCAATTGTCAGGCATGCACAGAGCTGCTCAAACTCCCTTAGGTGATGGTATGGGTTTTCATATTCCAAGCCTGAAAAGGCTTGGGCCTGAACCATGGCTATAAAGCCAGGACGGAGCTCATAGTCTGAAGCTATGATTGGCTTCGAGGATTGGCGTGGTTCTAAGAGCTCGCCCTTAGGAGCGGAAAGGGTTTGTAGGGTAGGTTGCTCCATGGGTAAACAGAAAATGTTTTTGTATTTTTCTTGGAGGCTACAAGGCACACGGGTCGACTAGGTCCGAAATACAACTACGACAACCGTCCCAACAACGGCGCCTTTAAATGCTTGTTGGTGTTTCTTAGCGAAAGCAAGCAAAAGTCATAGCGCGCGGGATAGACCGTTGTAGCACTTCACCCGGTGGTATTCAGGGTATCGTATATTTCTCAGGGACGGATGTGTAGAGGGCTTTCCGATCTATGTCTACCCTAGGCAAGGTTAAGCTTCTAAGAGGAATGAGGTATCTTTATGGGTTGACACTCTCGGGCGGGGATCACTGCGGCGTTATCTCCTCACCGGGCACCAGGCAATCGCCCAAACCGGGATGGAGACCGGCAATTGCACTTCGCCACACCCGAACGTGGGGGATTACAAAGGACGGACAAGGTCGGCCACAACCCGGCCCACCTACCCCCTCAACCGTGGGATGCGCCACAAAAGATAGGAAATCAATAGTCCAAACACCACGTTTGCATCGATGATTACTACTGAGTGTGAATTAAGGCTTACCCGCCCCAGGGGGTCCTTCACTAGAGTACCGCCCCGAAGGAACGACTATCAATCCCGCAAGATTATAACGGCTAAGATAATATGCTTGAAAGTAATAACCGAAAAGAGGAACACAACCTATCTTACCAAAGTGTAAGTAGATTGTAGAGGTACAAGCGAGGCGGGTACCGACAAATCCGCACTCCGACCTCCTAGGAACCGCGGAACACGGGGGGCACTCCGACAACTCCGGGTAGAAGGAGCCATGTCTCCTTCTAGCTCTCCCTCTCTCACTCTCTAGAATTAGAATGGGGATAGAGGTAGAAAACTCTCTCTCTCTCTCTTGCTTGCTTCTCTTGTGCTTGTAGCTCCTTGAGGTGAATTGTGTTGTTGTTGGCGGTCATTATCGAGTATATTATACCGCCAACCTTTATCCAATTCATGAGAAAAGGGCAAACTTATGTTACATATACCTGTACTTCTAACCTAGTTCCACTTGTATTCGTAGAAAGTATGTTTTGCAGGTATAAAAGTGGAAACAGGTACAAAGTCGCCAAATAAGTTCAGAAGCGCATTGAATAAAAGACGCCAAGGAAAGGATCAAACAAGAGGACCAAACTCCCGACGGAATTCAGCCCATGCACCAAAGATAGGCCCAACATATGAGGGCCCAAACGTGCAACAGGAGAAGGCGGGGCGGGAGGCCCAGGCCCTTGGGGGGCGGCCGGCGCAAATTTTCGCCCTCTGTTCCCGCCCTTTCTCTGGCGGTTTGGAGCGATCTTCACGCGGCGGTTGCATGCGGTGCAAACTTTCGTTCCCGCCAATTGCCCTCGAAGCAAGGAGCACCCTCCATTCCCTCCTCCTCTCCACTATATAAAGAGGGGCACTCCTCCCTTGTACACACACACATTCTACACTTGAGCTTCATCTTCCACACATATATTTTGTAGTAGTGTCCCTCTAGGTGTTCTCCACCTAGTTGTACAATTTAGAAAAGAGGAAGAGAGTGAGAGGAGAAGAGAAGAGGAAGAGCCGGGTTTGTCGGTTCTCGCCTCAACTTTTGTACCTCTCGGAGCCGACTTCGATTCGAGTAACGCCCGTGTCATCTTGTGGCAATTCTAATATTATTATTTTACTAAATTCAGTATTTATTTTATTTTACTTGCCGGATCTCCGTTCGACCAGAAGGTTCTAGTTTTAGCGCCGAAACTAGTTTTCGTATCCGCTAAGCGTAGGCGTGGTGTCTAGGCTAGAGTTTACCCGAGATTGCGCCCAACACTACGGAATAGTTGTGGTAGCCCCGGGGTGACACTCCGACCGGGCCTTTGTAGTCCACCACGCACGTGTTGGTGTTTTCGTAGAGCTTTTGGTGGCCTTCCCCGATTACCGTTTCCAGGTCTTTTCGAGAATCGGAAGGTCACCGCCCGAAGCAAGTGGAATTTAGTAAGCCTTGAACATTAGTAATTTAGTAATTTTAGGAAAACCCTAGAAAACCCCTTTCTTCCTACCAAAAATATTATTCCTACCCCTGTCTTGACGACCTTAATTCTTCCTAGTTCACTTCTCGTTCCCCGTGGAAATCGATACACTCGAATACTCCGAGTGAAAGCTACAACGGTACTTTCCGTGCGCTTTGCGGATTTATACGTGTGCGTTAAAAAATACCAACAGTTGTGGAAGAGAGAAGAGGGCCTCCTTTTATAGCTTGAGTGGAGGGGTGTCTTTGCAAATGTGCCTCCTCCCTTCATTATGGCAAAACCGACCAAGGGGAGGCGGTTTTCGTGGTTCAACGCACCGGGACAACATCGCCACCAACGTTCCTCGGAGTAAAGGAACCGCCACGCGAAGACCTCGCCCCACCGAAAGAAGGGCGTGCGGTCGCACCCCTCGGTTGGGCCCGATCCGCCCAATTTTGTCGTGGTCGTCTTCTTTTCGTTGTTTTGGGCCCGTGACGATGTGGAAAACCTGAGTTCATGGCCCATCCGAGGTAAGTTGACTTGGCTTGCCATTTGTCTTCTTTGGGCCTTTTTCTATTTATTGTTTTTATTCTTCTTTTCTTTGTATTTTGGCCCAAAGTGCACATATTCTTGATTTGTACCGCAAAGCCAAATATACACCAAAACTATGGAATTTGTCAATTTATAAACCCTATTTGTAGGTTGTTTTGGTGTATGTTGATGGTGTTTGATTTGTAGTTGGTTAGCGTCAACACCGCTGCTGCGGTCCCCGCCTCGTAGCGTCTTGGGAGGCCGCTCCTACCATCGTCATCCCTCCTCGGGACGCCTCCTCCGAAGACCATGAAGTGCCGCCGCCTCCGACCTCCGGCCGTCGCCGTGCCGATGCGGAGGTTTGAGTCTTGAGGGGCGGGGCTTCTTAGCTTCTTGAGTGTTCATCTACTTTACATTTTGTGCTCTTGAATGTCGAACTCGGTGGCCTTCGGGTCCTTACTAGTAATGAAACGTTGTGGTTTTGGTGCCTTCGCGATGTTAAATGTCTAACGGTTGCTTACTTTCTGCTACGTGCTTTTTCCTTGTGATTGCGTTGGTTCGAAGTGGGTGGCGATGGTTGCCGGTTGTTTACGTGTTGGCCGCGTAGGTACGGGGGACTGCGCAGAGTGCTCAATGTGGTTCCGTGATGATGAACCGCCAAGACATGTTTATTTCTGGGGAGACTTGGGTTCATGCAATGCGCGGTTTCTGGGCTGCCCTTCGAGCGGTTTTGGTGGGGCAGGGTTTGGCGGACTCATGACTTGACGAGTCGCCGGTGGAGCGGGTTCTCTTTCGGGCGGGGTCCCGCGCGGCCGTAGCGGGAGGATGATATCGAGGACGACGAGGCCGTTGCCATCGCGCTTGGCCATGCGGCTTGCTGGGTTGATCGCGGAGGCCAGGTCGTTGTTCCGAAACAGGAGGAAGTGGGCTTTGAGTGGAGCGATTTGCGAAGGGTCTATCGGTGACGCGTGTTAGGTGGTGATCTCCCGCTCGTTCTCGTTGGAGCCTTTCGACACGGGAGGCTCCTGTTCGGTTGACGAGCCGTTGGAGGTGGAGGTGGTTGATGTGGAAGCATTTGTAGAGCGTGTTGCGAAAGTGTTAGTAAGGACTGTTTTGCACGGTGTCGTGACCTCTGTAGCAGAAGATGTGTGCGCGGAGGGTGAAGGACTTGTTTGTTCCCGAAGGGCTATGTAACTTTGCTATTGTGTTGGGATGTGTATGTAATGTGCTTGCGCAGTGTTATTTACATTTGTTGTGCATGCTCGTTGAAAGATTTTGGCTTGTTCTTTCAACGCGGGACTCGCGTGTTTCGAGGGTAGGCGCGTTAAACAGCGGCGTCCCCTATTTTCTTTAGTGCGAGACTCGCGCGTTTCGAAGGTAGCCATGTTAAACAGCGGCGTCCCCTATTTTCTTTAGTGCGAGACTCGCTAGCGTTTTGAAAGGTATTTTCTTTAGTGCGAGACTCGGCGTTTCGAAGGTAGCCAGCGTTAAACAGTGGCGTCCCCTATTTTCTTTGGTGCGAGAGACTCGCGTGTTTCAAGGTAGCCGTGTTAAACAGCGGCGCCCCCTATTTTCTTTAGTGCGAGACTCGCGTTTTGAAGGTAGCCGCGTTAAACAATGGCGTCCCCTATTTTCTTTAGTGCGAGACTCGCGCGTTTCGAAGGTAGCCGTGTTAAACAGCGGCGTCCCCTATTTTCTTTAGTGTGAGACTCGCGTGTTTCAAAGGTAGCCGCGTTAAACGGCTGGTCCCCTATTTTCTTTAGTGCGAGACTCACGCGGCGTTTCAAGGTAAGCCATAGCGTTAAGCGGTGGCCCCCCTATTTTCTTTAGTGGGAGACTCGCGTTTGAAGGTAGCCGCGTTAAACAGCGGCGTCCCCTATTTTCTTTAGTGCGAGACTTCGGCGCATTTCGAAAGGTAGCAGCGTCACGACTTGTCCCTTTATTGCTTGTTTGTTTACAAAGTTCTTTTTGGAGTTTGGAGGGTCCTTCTCGCGTTCACGGGGTTCCTGTTGAAGCTCGGAGTTGCCGCGGAGGTGCGCCCTTGCATTTTTGCGAGCCCAGCGTTCCGTCATCCAGACTTGGGTCAGCAAGGTTCCGGCGCGAGTGGAATTCTTGCGGGGGTGGCTCCGATGGGCGGACCCCTGCGCCTTGCGTCGGCGACCTCGTTGAGTGGCGGTCATGCGGGCGATTGTTGTTGGACCGCCTTCTTGCGTTCGTGTTCAGGGATGGGCCACGCCCCCTTCGAAACTTTGATTCCTTTGGTGAAGTTGCCCAGGAGAATGTTACATTCTCCATTGTGGTATCTCCCTCGAAGGAGTCTCCGCTCACAGGTTAGCTACGTTTTGTGCGAGGTGCTCTGGGCGGTTGGCGTTGGTGGTTATCGGGGGCGAAATGCTCTAGTTTGTCGCATTTGGTCTTTGTTGGTTTGTGGGGGTTGGGGGGTTTCGCAGCCTTGGGGCACTTTGTAGCGGTTGTTGCTCTTCATTGCGCTTCGCAGATCTACCTCGGGGGTGGGAGCTGGTTTACATTTTCCATTGTGGTGCCTTATTTGGTTTGGGGATTCGGGGTTTTTCGGAGGTATCTGGCATCTGCCTTGTAGGCGTAGTGTTTGGCTTCGGGGTGGTGGCATGGTCTTTGCCCGCGGCCGATGGCTAATGTCTTCCTAACTTGGGGCTTTTTTTTTTGGGGGGATGGTTTGGTTTTATAGTGCTCCCGGGGGCTTGTTTTCGCGGGTGTGGCTCGGTGTTAGGTGGATGTCGTTATTGTCTAGGTGTGGTTAAGGCTTGTACGACGAAGGTGGTGTGCTAGGTGAGCGGTGACTTAGAGCGATGGTGGGAGTTAAGGCCGGTACGGTGGGGGTCTCGTCTGGGTAGGTGGTGTATTGAAGCCGTTCTTGGGGGTTATGGTTGGTACGGCGGAGGTAATGTCCTTGGTAGGTGATGTCTTGAAGCCGTGGCGGGATTTTGGTCGGGAGCCCCTGGCAGCATTGTTGTGGCCTCCGATCTTTGTGCAGTTGTATGTGGCTTGGAGGGGTGGGGGTTTTCCATGCGAGCCCCTGGCGAGGATGCCCTGGGTTCTGGGTTTATTATGCTTTTTTGAGGGGCCCTAGCGGAGGGGCGGAGTTTCTTGGGTGCGAGCCTCGGCGGAGGTGCCGGGGCGCTGTCTTTTGTGCGCCTCCAGCGTGACTCATACTCGGAGAGCGGGGGCGTCTTCATTGTGCGGAGGCCCCGGCGGAGGTGCTAGGGTGCCCGTCTTTTTGCGCCCTCCGCGCGACTGCACTCGGAGAGCGCGTGGCGTTTTCATTGCGAGCCTGGAGGCGGAGGTGCTAGGGCGCCCATCTTTTGTGTGCCTCCTCTTGACTCATACTCGGAGAGCGCGGGGCGTCTTCATTGCGAGCCAGCGGCGGAGGTGCCCGGGGCGCCGTCTTTTGTGCGCCTCCACGCGACTTCGTACTCTCGGAGAGCGCGTGGCGTCTTCATTGCGAGCCCCTGGCGGAGGTGCCAGGGCGCCCGTCTTTTGTGCGCCTCCGTGCGACTCATACTCGGAGAGCGCGGGGCGTCTTCATTGCAAGCCCCTGGCGGAGGTGCCTGGGCGCCCGTCTTTTGTGCGCCTCCACGCGACTCATACTCGGAGCGCGGGCGTCTTCATTGCGAGCCCCTGGCGGAGGTGCCAGGGCGCCCGTCTTTGCGTAATCAAAATATGGAGGTGTTTTCTGGCGGGTTTGGCCGAGGAGGGGAGCAGCCTGTGCTGCCCGAGCGGGGGGCAATCCCGATTACCGCCAGGTGATGAGGCCGGCTGAATGGCCGGCGGCCCCCCTTTCAGTGCCATGGTTAAGTTACGCCTTTCTCCGATGTGGGGGTAACTAGCCTGCATTAATTAGTTTTGGGTACTGCCTCGTTAAAAAACCTTGCGCCCCTTCGCAAGGAAAAAGAGTGCAGCCCTAATTGTTCATAACCTTAACTTCAAAAAAGGGAAAAAACTTGGTAAAACTAGTAGTGCCCCTACAACTCGCGAGTGCCTGGTACATTGCACCGCTAGGGGTAGTACTTACTGAGGTCGTCGGCGTTCCATGTGTGTGGGGGGAGGTCGTGGCCTTCGAGGTCTTCTGAGTGGAAGGAGCCGGGTCTTGTACTCTTGGTGACAAGGTAGGGTCCCGCCCACTTGGGGACGAACTTGCCCGCCATCTTCGCGTTTTGCTTTTACGATTGGGACGAAGTCTCCGACGGTGATCGTGCGGAGGCTGAGCTTCTTGTTTCTCCATCTTGTGGTCTCTTCCTGGTACGCGCGGAGGTTGAGAACGACCATGTTTCTTGTTTCTTCGAGGAGGTCCTTTGCGAGTGCTTCTTGTTCGGGGGTGGCTCTTGGCGAGGCATGTTTTAGTTCCTCAGAGAGGGCGGCCTCCTCTCCGAACAACAGCTTGAAGGGTGTGAATTTGGTTGCTCGGGCTCGGAGGTATTGTGTGACCATACCACCGGAGTGAGCTCCTCCGCCCATGTTCCCCTTGGCCTTGCGTAGACCTTCGCGCTGATGCCCTGCAAGATTATGCCATTGGCTCTCTCAACGAGCCCGTTAGACTGCGGGTGCCTTACGGATGCGAAGTGTATTTTGGTGCCTATTTGGTGGCAGAATTGTTTGAAGCCTTCGCTGTCGAATTGGGTGCCGTTATCGACTGTTATGCTCCGCGGGGTTCCAAAGCGGCAGACAATCTGCTGCCAGAAGAACTTTTGCACTGAGTGGGATGTTATGCTGGCGAGAGGACGAGCTTCGATCCATTTGGTGAAGTATTCGACCGCTACTACTGCATAGCGGAGGTTTCCTGAGCCGGTGGCATCGAGCCGATGAGGTCGATCGCCCATCTTTGGAGTGGCGGGTGGGACGGATGAGGGTTGTCTGAGCCCCCGACTGTTGGAGTGGTGCGCGGAAGGCGGCACCCTTCGCAGCGACCGACCGAGATTCACTGCGTCGTTGAGTGCGGTGGGCGGTAGAAACCTTGTACGAACACCTTCCCCACGAGTGCTCTGGGGCTGTTGTGCGAGCCACAGATTCCTTCGTGCACCTCCGCCAAGATGGCGCGGCCCTCGCCGGTAGATATGCATTTCAGCCATGGTGTTGTCACAGAGGCTTTTGTATAATTTGTTGTCGATCGACACGGTATCCCGGACCATACGCTCGACTCTCTTATGTTCTTCCTTAAAGCGTGGTTTGAAGTGGCCCCTGATGAATGCTATGATAGGGGCCCTCCAATCTTCGCTGTGGATGGCGCTCACTGTCTTCGGAGGTGTGTCGTTTTCTTCGATCGCGGGGCTGTGGAGCACTTCGAAGAACACGTCTGTGGGAGGCGGCTCCGCTCGGGCGGCGACCGCCAGCGAGCTCGTCGGCCGCCGTTGTGTCTGCCGAAATTGTTTTGGTTGTGACACCGAGAAAGAAGGCCTCCGTCTTCCTTAACCGTGCGGATATTTACGCGGCTCGGGGTGCGGCCACGTTGTCCTTCTCACCGCCGAGACTACCTCCGAGTCGGTCTTGATGATGGCCCCCGCTACCGACATTGCCGGAGCTTGTTAAGTGCCATCGGCCTTCGCCGTGATTCTGCCGTGTTATTTGTACACTGAAACTCCTGCCTGGCCGCGTATCTCATCTTGACTCCGGAGGGTGAGGTGATGATTGCTGCGATGCCCGCTCCGCGAGCCCCCCATGCTCCGTCGGTGTCTGTTGTCCATATTGGGTCTAAGTTTGCGGCACGGTTGAACGATGCGGGGGTCAATGCGACAAAATCCGTGAGGGCACGGGACTTGATGGCTGTTCTCGCCGACAAACCCGATTTGCGTGGTCTCCGATCTCGGTTGCCCACGCCGCTATCGCCCCTACGGCCTCGGGGTTTTCGAATATGTTGTCAAGTGGAAAGCTCGAGGGTACGGTGATCTCGTGCGCTTGGAAGTAGTGCTTAAGTTTTCTTTGCGGCCATGACTCACTGCGTGAGGCCATCTTTTCCAGCTCCGTGTAATTTAGCTTGGGGCCTTCGAGAGTCTCGGAGGCGTGGTAGATAGGAGTTGCTTGGACTGGTGGCCTTCGTCCATTTCCTTGACGAGTCTTTACCGACGGCGTGGGGTGATGCTGCGACATAGAGGAGCGGGCCTTCGTCGGCTCAGTGTAGCGAGGGGTGGTGAGGTTCGTGGAGGTACTTGTTTGAGGTCTTCGAAAGCTTCTTGTTGCGGAGGCCCCCAATTGAATAGTTCTATGCCCTTTAGTGTGCAGCGGAATGGTAACCCTCGCTCGGGCGATCCGAAATGAACCCGCTCGGGCGGCGAGGCGCCCCGCGAGCCTTTGCACCGACTTTACGTTCTTGGAGGCTCCATCGCTGTGATGGCTTCGATCTTCGAGGGTTGGCTTCGATTCCCTTTTTGACGACGAGAGACGGCCCGAGTAACTTGCCCTTGCTTACTCCGAACACGACTTGGCGGGGTTGAGCTTTAGTCTAGCTTCGCGGCCAGCTTGACGAAAGGTTCTCACGGAGGTCCGTGATGTGGTCTTCCTTTAGCTTGCTACGGACTACCAGGTCATCGACATAGGCCGAGATGGCGTTGTCTTCCCTGAATACCTCGGCGGTGATGTGTATCTTTGCCTTCATTATTCATAGAACCGATCGTTTGAAAAAGAAACCCCGATCGATGTATTACGTTTTAGCACTTGTCTTACCACCACATGATCATCAATTGGCCCATATTCTTGAGTCTAGAAACTTCGGCGTCCGCTCGATGTAGAGTTTGCCTCGCTGATTATTATATTTGTATACTTGACTAGTGTTTGTCTTTGCTTGCGATTCTTGGTGACGATTGGTTACGTACATTATTGCGGTAATTAGGCTTGCACGCAAGCTACCGACCGGTGATCTGCGGTCCATTAAGAAAGGCGATGATGGCGAGGAATCCTTGGGCGAGGATGACGACTTAAAAACGAACTCGAGCCAAAAGGTGCAGAGAGGGCAAACGAGTGAGGGGACACCCATAGTTTGCCTTGTCATCGATGACCGGGAACATTTGTAAAAAGAAGTTATTATTGAGTTACATACTAAAAATTGTGGGTTACATACAAAAACTTTGTGGGCAGCATGCAAAGCATCTATAACATGAAATTTGTAGGGCTCAATTCGCGGTGTAATGCGTTAATTTATCTTGGTTGTTTGGTGTTCTGAGAGATTTTATAATGCCCCGTGCTACATGGTTTTGCAAATCCAGCAAAGACACTACCCAAGTACCCGGTGCATATATCATCATGTTGTACAAGCATAAGCGAAATCGGCAACTCGACTACGAATAATTTGTGCAAGTCCAAAGATGACAATTTGTGCGCTATGTTAGATATTACGTCGCGTGCATGATGCGGTAATATCTTGGCGCGTAAAAGCACGTTCGGGTTGGTGTTTTTCGTAGAGCAAGTCCAAAGCATGGACGATTAGTTGTGGTAGCCCGGGGTGACGACCTGTCGGGCCGTTGTAATCCACCACATTCGGGTTGGTGTTTTTCGTAGAGCTTTTGGCGACCTTCTCCCAACTACCTTCTTCCCAGTCTTTTTTGAGAGTTGGAAAGGATTTGTTGCTCAGTAGATAAAGTATAGTAAGCCTTTAATTAGATAAAACCACTTAGAAAACTCAAAAACCTCTCTACCCATATCATCTATCTTTCCTTGGGCGATCCAAATTCTCCTAGTACACTTCACGTTCCCGTGGAAATCGATACCTTGGAATACTCGGGTGAAAGCTACATCGGTATCCGTGCGCTGCGGATTTTTACATTGCTTTTGCGTTAATTTATACCAACAAACTTTTCGCGCCGTTGTTGCGGGAACGGTAGCTGTGCTAGTTTAGAACCAAGTTCGTCCTTGTATCCTTTTTATCTTTTTACCAATACTCTTACCACATGGATTTCACTCCAATCTATAAATTCTTTGCTCCAAAGGGCGACTTGTTGGAGCCTCCACCATCATCACATCTCATTCTTACAGATGGCTATGAGCTTTGCCCTGCTCTTATAGCCATGGTTCGGGAGCAATCCTTCTACGGGTTAGCGAGATGAAGATCCATACAACCACCTTAAGGAATTTGAGCACTTGTGTTCTACCCGGGGGTATTCTGGCATGACACAAGGCACCATTAAATGGAAATTATTTTCCTTCTCTCTTGAGGAAGAGCAAAAAAATGGTATGCTCATTACGTAAGAAGTGTAAATGGAAATTGGGATGAACTTCGAGACAAGTTTTGTCTTGCTTTCTTCCCTCTTTATAAAATTGCTGACCTTATAATCGAAGTACTTACATTTAGACAAAAGAGAAGGAGACTCTAGGAGCAGCACGGGCTAGATTTATAAGCCTTACCAATTCGGTCCAAACCTTTCCTTGCCTCGACCATGTCCTATACATTCACTTTTATCGCGGTCTTAACAAGGAAGCCGCTCTACATCTCGACATCGCTTCGGGAGGTTCATTCTCACATAAAATTACTAGTGAGGAAAAGCCATACTTGAGAAAATCCTTGAAAACACTCTCTACTTTTGGTATTTTTGATGAGCTTCCCGAAGAAGAAGAAATCGAGCCAAGCCCCAAACAACAAGAAGAGAGACACTTTGGTGAATCTAAAATTCCTATAAAACCCTCTAATGATTTGGTTGCCATAGAACCTTCCACTATGGGAACACAACACACTCTAGACAAAACTCTAGAGAGTGATGAACCCCATCCTTGCACATTCTTCTTCGAAATCGAGGTCAACTGTTTGAAGATTTTGGCAATGCCTCGAATTTTCAATGCAAGCAAAACCTCTAGTGCACTCGCACCATTTGAGGATGGTCCAAACAATGATCCATTCTTAATGGAGCACATTAAAGGACTATCATCCATCATGAGCCATGAGTGGTTGGTAGAAACGGAGCTGTCCACGAGAGGTAGCCCGAATCATTTCCCCTTAGAGACTATATCTTGCAAAATTAAAGGGACTACCATAGAGGCTCATTATAGTCCGACCGTTGGGATGAATATCATTTCATGGGCATTAGCTCAAAAAACTTTGTCCCAAGGAGTCTTGGATCCCATCTCGCAAGCTTCTTAAAATTCCTTCAGGTTATTCTTGAAAGCTATGGGGTCATAAGGACTATTAAGTTAAGCATAAGAGGATCCGAGTATTTTCTAGACTTTCACATCTATGACATCTCGGACATGTCTATCTTGATTGGCGTACCCTTAGGAACGCTAATTCAAGAACGATCAAATCGAGGGTCTTTTTGAATCTAAAGTTAGGAAATTCTCCTATCGCCATCTCTCTTACACGATCACATAATGCGATAGTAGAACCCAAGCCCAAGAAAGACCTTATTGAGGATGTTTTAATGGAATCCCTAGAAAACATGGCTGAACCGGGTCTTTGATGTTGAACACTTCATCAAAGAAGAGGAAGAGCTAGCAGAGCCTATTGAATTAGATACAACGGAGGTTCCACCACGACCCTCAATTGAACTAAAACCACTTCCTCCTCGGCTTGAAATATGTCTTTGTCAATAATAACCGAGAAACTCTAGCCATTATCGGTGACAAGCTTTCCCAAGAAGAAACCGATAAACTTGTCTTTGTTCTAGAAAGACATAAAGCGACCATAGGCTACTCACTTGAAGTCCTCATAGGGATTAGTCCCGCACTCTGCGGCATCGTATCCCTATTGATCGATGAATCACCCTCGAGGGAACCACGGCGGGAAATTTGAACAACGCCATCGCGAGAGGTTGTTAAGAAAGAGGTTCTTGTTTGTTACATGCCGGGATTATTTATCATGTGCCACATAGTGAGTGGGTTAGTCCTGTCCAAGTTGTGCCAAAGAAAGGAGGAATGACGATTGTTAGAAATGAGAAAAATGAACTCATTCCTCGGCGCATTGTCCTTTGGGTGGCGAATGTGCATTGACTACCGGAAACTTAACAAGGTCACAAAGAAAGATCACTTTCCGTTACCCTTCATCGATGAGATGTTGGAGCGGGCTTGCACAACACTCTTTCTTTTGTTTCCTTGATGGTTATTCGGATATCATCAAATCCCAATCCACCACGATGACCAAAATAAGACAACTTTCACATGCCCATATGGAGCTTATGCATATCGGCGAATGTCGTTTGGATTGTGCAATGCTCCGGCTTCTTTCCAACGGTGCATGATGTCTATTTTTTCTCGAAATGATTGAGAAAATCATGGAAGTATTCATGGACGATTTCAGCATGTCTATGGAAAAACCTTCGATGATTGCTTGGAGAATTTAGACAAAGTTTTACAAAGATGTAAAGAAAATTCCTTAGTCACGAGGCGGGAGAAATGTCATTTTATGGTTCGGGAAGGAATAGTGCTAGGACATAAGGTGTCGAACATAGGATAGAAGTGGATAGAGCAAAGATAGAAGTCATTGAACAACTTCCACCTCCCACAAATGTGAAAGGAGTCCGAAGCTTTCTAGGCCACGCAGGTTCTATAGGCGATTCATCAAAGACTTTTCTCAAATCGCTAGACCCACGACTAGTCTCTTAGCTAAAGATGCACCTTTTGTCTTCGACAATGAGTGCTATGAATCATTTCAAATCCTCAAAATGCACTCATCTCGGCTCAATCATCCGGCCACCTGATTGGATGCTACCTTTTGAATCATGTGTCTTTGCTAGCGACTTTGCGGTAGGAGCCGTTTTTGGCCAAACTAAGGATAAAAAGCACCATGATATATCTTATGCTAGCAAAACCTTATCCGGACCACAGACTCAATTATACTACCATTGAAAAAGAAATGTTGGCTGTTGTCTTTGCTATCGACAAGTTTAGATCTTACTTCTTTGGGGGCAAAGATTATTATTTACACAGATCATGCCGCTCTTAAATACCTCCTCACTAAGAAAGATGCTAAACCTCGGTTAATCCGATGGATTCTCTTGCTCTAAGAGTTTGACATAGAAATAAGAGATAAGAAAGGAATAGAGAACTCGGTAGCTGACCACTTGTCTAGGCTTCTGTATAAGGAAACATATGAGTTACCTATTAATGACTATTTGAGGGACGACACACTCCTCATGGTCACACACAATGGTCATAAATGATGGAGGATCACATTTCATTGACAAGTCCTTCAGAAAGTTTCGTGCGAGAATATGGAGTAAAACACAACATTGCAGCGCCTACCATCCTCAAACAAGTGGTCAAGCTAAGACATCAAATAAACAAATCAAGAATATTCTACAAAAGACCCGTAGATGAAATTGTGGTGATCACTCACGCCCCTTAGCCTTCGCTCCGGGGAGGAGGCGGGAAGGGGCGAGGGGCTCCCACGGAGATGAGACAAAAGGGCGAGGAAGGCGCGGGGTGATCTCAGTGGCTCGACCTTCGCCGGGCGTTGCCGAGGGTCGGGCCTATCGGAGGGCGCCCGGGCCTTCGAGCGAGAGCGGGTGCTCAGCGTAAAGGCGGATCGAGGAGAACGATGGAAAAGTAAATGGCAATCAAACTAGCCACCAACCGATCCCTTTCCTCGGGCCCGTACCGGTATTTATAGGAATACAAGGGGTCGAGGGGCTGATTTACAATTTGGTACATGGTAGGTGGGAAACACACGCTTACGGTGGGCCCCCACAAGGGTAAGCTAGTAACTATTCGTCTGGAGGGCTATTATGGGAAAACACCCTCGATTCTCTCCATGCTTGGGGGCGTAGGGTTTCCTTGCATGACATTGCCGGTTACTGTGTTCGCGGAGGGACTACTCAGGAGGTGGCCCCTCTGCGGGCTGCCTTCTTTGGATCGGGGCCCCTTCGGTCCTCGGCCGCAACCGGTGACAACGAATTTGGGCTTGCCCGAGGGTGGGTGAAGCTTTGTCGTCCGCGCCTCGGCCGAGAGGACCTCCGCATGTTCGACCCTGCAAAACTTTGGCAAAACTTGTTAAGGGGAGATTTGCTCTTGGCCCCCCGTAGTGAGGCTGCTTGGGGCGGCGGGGGCGGGCAGGGTCGCCCTCCCCAACAGTGACCCCTCGAAGGTGCGGTTCCCTCCGGGGCGGGCAGCGAAAAGACTTTTCCGGGGAGGGTCCCGGGTGGGGATAACATGTTTGCCACCCCATGGGCCCTTGCAGCCCCGGCATCCCCGGCTGCTCGTGGGCCTCGCTGAGGTGGGCCTTGGCCCTTTTGTTCGCTCTCCCCCCGTGGATCTGTTTGGCTTGTGAGTTAGGGGTTTGCTTGCCGTGATTGAACGGGGTTGGTGAGCTCTTGTGCGGCGCGGATCGTGGCGGGTTGTGCTTGTTTAGGGGGTACGGATGTCATCCGTTTGTTTGCGTGTAGCAGATCGGAGGGTTGGGCGTGCTTTTGGGATCGGGACGCGATCTTCGGGGTCGCCGTTGCTTCCCCGCCCAGCATACGGCCTATAAATACGTGCGGTTGGTGGGGGTTAGGGTTTGTGCTCTCTTTTCACCTCCACGCTCTTGCTCTTCTTCGGCTGCGGCTGCCGGGGTCCACACCTTCCCTTAGCGGAGGTTGCCCGCCTTTCTAGCCACCGGGAGGGTCCTTCGATGGCTCGCGCCGTCAAGGGAGACGATGAGGCCCGAAAGATGGTTGTCGAGTGCTTCGAGTTCCCTTGGAGCAAGAGCCTTGACAAGTCATTGAAGAAGTTTCGGAAGGATCACGAATGGTTCTCCAAGAAGCGTTTCCGCCGGAGGGCGAGAGGCGGCCCTCGTCCGAAGGCCGGCGAGGTCGTGGTCTTCGAGGAGTTCTTCCACGCGGGCTCCGGCTTCCCCGTGTGCGAAGTTCGTCTTTGAGGGGTGTTGCGGAGGTTCAACCTTCGCTTCCACCGCCTTACGTGCCGTGTTTCCCGCCGCCCCTCGCATTTTATGCGTGGGCGCCGCTCCGTCGGGTCGAGCCGACGGTGGATGGCTTCATTAGGTGCCACACCGTGCACTATCGCCCAGCGCACCGTCGGGGCGATGGAGACGGAGGTCTTCCGCGCCCGCACGGCGTGTGTAGCTTCATCCCTCATAGTGGGGTGGAGGCCCTGCCGCGGCTCGGTGGAGCAAGTGGGCGTGGTGGCTGGACCACCGATTTTACTAGGGGTTGGATGGCGCGATGGGGCTCACGGGAGACCCAGAGTCTCTTTCCATCGCGAAGGTGAAGCCGGTGAAGACGGCGGAGGCGGTGAAGGAGTCGGGCGCCATGTGAGCCATGTCTCGCCACGTCTGCGTGCGAGACCACGGTGGAGAGTTCGCGGCGGCCCCAGTCCGCACGCCGGTGTGGTCGGAAGGTGCCCCGTTGAGGTCGAGGGGATTGGCGGAGTATGCAGGGGGTGCCGGCGGTGAAGGTCGGCGTCGAGGGGCGTGGTCGGGCTCCTGGGCGACGGAGGGCGACAGGAGGAGTTTGGTTGGATGGTCATGGCGGAGGCCGCCCGTGCCGATCTCCTCATTGGGAAGTTGGAGTCCTCGGAGGTCCGGGCGGATCCGCCGCCGCCTCGACCGACCGCCGCCGGTGAATCGGGTCTTCGATTTGCTCGGGTGGAGTACCACGACCGCCGCTGGCCGATGCCGATGCTATGGAGCGGGACGAAGAAGAGGATGAAGGCGGCCGATGGCGTGCGCGCACGGTGTGGATCCGGCCATGGCCCTCCCGGACGAGAGACGCGATGCGCGCCCTTATCGGCGGTGCCATGTGTGGGCGGCGGGGTGATTTTTGGATGAGCTCTCCGGAAGCTCCCTCCGTGAGTGGCAAGTTGCTCCGTGGAGGTCCCTCGACGCCAGCCGTACATCTGCAGAGACCATCTGGCATCGACGCATGTCGACGTGGAGCTGCACATAGGCGCGGACCTCTCGCGTGACACCCCCTTTGCCAGCTCGGAGGTGGAGCGTAGGCTCATCGGTCGTGTTTTCGACCGGGTGCGCCTGTACCGGAGGCGAGATGCACGTGGCGAACCGCCTCGCGATATCCACGAGGACATCAAGGTGAAGACGGGCGGAGCCGATGGTGCTCTCAGCACGGAGCGGCTATCCGCGAGGGTTGGGACGCCGCCGCACCATGAGGACGCATGAGGAAGGCCTCCCAACGAGCTCAAGGAGAGCGGCGCGCGAGGCCCGATAGCATAAGGAGGCCGCCAATGAGCTGGAGCGTCATCGGAGGGAGGTGGTGGACCTCAAAGGGAAGGGGCAAGGTTCTCCAGCGGAGAACGAGCGCCGACGACGGAGGCGCTAGGAGGCCCGCAGGACGCAGCGGGAGGCGGAGGTGAAGACTCGGGCGAAGAAGCTCAATGAGCCGGAGCGTAGCGTGGTACGCGGAGGCGGAGGCTCTTCAAGGCGCCCTCGACACGCTCTTGGGCGGTCGGGGCCGCCTTCGTCGGGCGCTCATCAACCCTGACCTCGCCCCTTGTTGGCGCCCCTGATGCGCCCCGCGAGGTGGGGAGTTGCCGAAGGTGGTGGCCTGCGCAGCAGACTTCGAGAGCCAGCACCGCTGCGCTCGCTATGAGGGGCGCTCCACCATTTGGAGTGCGCAAAGCACCGGAGTCAGCTGCCAAAGACCCGAACCGCACATCTTCCCTAGTCCCGACGAAGTCGCGGGCCTCGGCGAGGAGCGGGACGTGAAGCGCCGCGACCGCCTTCATCAAGCGCTTCGGTATGAGGGGCGGGGGCTGGCGCCGACTCGAAGGCCGACCTTGCCGAAGGTTAGTTGTCGCCGCTCGTATGTTGCTTCTCTATCTTTCCGCTCATATGTCATGTTGTTTGTTTTTGACTGACTTGCTCGTCTTGGCGCTGCTCGAGGCGCGTCGTAGCTCCCGGGCGTCGAAGCGCTCCCGTGCTACTCCGGAGGTGGCCCAAGATGCCGG
>JADLZK010000743.1:0-18896 GCA_015847255.1 Hyparrhenia diplandra
GTTCAATGCCATGGTGTTGCATTGCTTGTTGGACTTGTCGGTGGGGAGTGAGGGTGGTAGGATCAAGGATGACATAATCCTTCGCCAAGGGGTCGTGGAGAGTGCCGCCCTCGACATGCGTGTGGTGGAGCGGATCCTTGCAGCATGGCGACGCCGATGTTGCTGCTGCTATTCCGCAAAGGTGGCGTGGTGGCGGCGCCCGAGGCAAAGAAGGAGAGAACGGCCGTGCCGGGCCACGCAGGAAGACGGCGGGGCGGCGCCGGCTGGCCCGCCCGGGCCGCCGCCGATGCTGATTTCCACGAGATCCGTGACGCGTTGGTCGATGGTTCCGCCGGGGCAAGAGGGACGCGTCCGGCGACGTCCCGAGGAGCGGGTTCGGTCGAATTAACTGGCGGAGCAGCCCGGATTGGGCGCGGCTGCCGACCCGCACGCAGCGAGGCGCACGGAAATCCACGCCCGTCGGAGCTCACAGCCCTGAGACGAGTAGCTTGAGCACATGCTGCGAGTCCACATCTCCACCGACACCCACCATGGCCTCAATCAGATCTCCACTCTTGAAGAAAACAAAGAAAAGGAGAAAGAAATTCCTCATAACTTTTATTGAGCTAGGGGATTTAACAAGGGGGTGAAGAGGGGATTCAGGAAGAAGGGGCTGGTCCACCTGCTCTACCATCGGCAAGGATGCCAGGGAGAGGCAGGGGCCGGTGGCGGTGCACTGGAGAGGTGGACGAGGGCCGGCGGCGAGCGGTGGACGATGGTGAGGTTGGAAGAAGGATGGGAGAAGAGGTACTACAGACAGCAGCTACTACACGCTCGGAGAGCGAGAGCAATTGACGGTTTGTTTGGTTCATTGTAGGTCTGGTTCATTGCTCTCCCATCATCATCTGTATTGGCTTAACAGAAAAATCCAGATCTTTTATTAGTAAGAAAAGGACTTGCCAACAACTCTCTCTTTTGCGATTGACGTGCCAACTGCTTGAGTGAAGAAAAAGGATGCAACCAGAATTCAAAACTATCGGCATCGCTGGAGTTGCTCCTAGCCTTGTTCAACGATGATGTGTTTTTTTTTTTTAAAAAAACATTCGTTGCAAATATTTTTATTTCTAATTTAAAAATTTACAAAACAAAAAACACATTTGTTAGAGTTCAAATTTTATTTTTAAAAATTCATAAATAGCCTATCTAACAAAAGATAGCACATCTGTTGGAGTTGCTCTTAGCCTTGATGAATGATGATGATTTGTTAATTTAATGCAATGGAAAGAATCCAAGTATGGAGGGGAGCTTCGCAGTGGATTCCTTCGTTTTGGATTTTTGTAACTGTTCCCACTAACGCGGTTGGATATATAGAATATAAAACTGTCACCGCACCATTCTCGCAGCACCCTCATTCTGAACCCTATCCTGTCCAATATCATCTCCGGTTTTCACTGGCGATCATTCGGGATGCAGTAGAAGAAAGAAGCTGACCTGAGGTGCAACTTTAGGTGTGTGCTCCTATCCAACTAGTACTGCATCCTTTATCCCACGGTTAAGTGTACAATTACTTTTTTTTTGAAGGCAAAAGTATACAATTACTTCAGTCCTAGTCCTCTCAAATGATCTCCCTTCTAAGTTCTGGCAAACCATCCATGGTCACCACTGCCCCATGCTAATTAATCTAGTTCCATTCTTTTAAACCACATAAACATCTGTTCATCTAGGTGTTCTTAGATGTGCGATATATGCGGTTCTCATACCATTTTATGTACTTAAATATTGTAAATTTGAGCTAGCACATCTGCCTCGCTCCAGGTTTTCTCACCTTGCTTATGTCTTCAGTACCAACTAACCAATTCAAACTCTCACCAGCGAAAGCCGCACATACAGAACTCATCATCCTTTATACAAACTGCTGTAGCCCAGGGTGAGAACCAAAGATCTCCTTACTTACCATAAGATAGCTTATAGATTTAGCCCTGCCTGAGAGGTCTAAAGGTACCTTATACTATTTTTACTCCCCATGTGTTTCTAGATCTGCCACTGGATCAGCGCACTGCAGCGTCAGATTCCCATTGCTGCAACTGCTGTGGTCTTGGAGAGTAACCACCAGTTGCAGTTTGTTGACCCCCGTTTCAAATTATAAATCGTCCTTGTTTTTTCCAGGTATATTAGGTCTCTTAATTTTAATTTTGTTGTTGCGTGTGTAATATAATTGGTCAATTGCTCATGATGGTCCTTATCTGTGTTTCAGTGACTGATTGATTGGGAATTCATCACTATAGTGCTAGCTTCTAAGCAAGTGATGATCATAGACAGAGCGTTGCACCTCTGGAACCAATGGGAGATCCAAATCCTGGTCCTCGTGAGCTTCACGCTGCAGGTGTTATTGCTCAGCTTCGCATGGATGCGCCGGCGCAGCATCTCTCGTGCTGTGAGGATCCTCCTTTGGCTCATGTACTTGCTGGCTGAGTACACTGCGACATACGCCCTTGGTCACATGTCCATCACTAGCTGCAAGCCAGCAGGGAGGCGGCAGCAGCAGTTCATGGCATTCTGGGCACCGTTCCTTCTTGTGCATCTCGGTGGCCAGGACACTATCACGGCCTACGCCATGGAGGACAACCAGCTGTGGCTGCGCCACCTGCTCACTTTTGTTGTGCAGGCCCTTGGAGCAGCTTATGTCCTTTATAAGAACATGGGCAGCCATGGGCCATTTATTGTTCCTGCTGTCCTGATGTATCTTGTGGGTGTATTCAAGAATGCAGAGAGGGTATGGGCACTCAGTTTCTCCAGGCTGGAGATCATAAGAAGGTACCTGGATGGCGTTTCAATGAAGCAGAACAACGGGGACTACTCTGCTGCAGGAGCAGGAGCAGGAGCAGGAGCAGAGGCAGAGTTGGACAAATTGGATGACGATGAATCGGTTCTGCATGGTGCTCATGACCTGCTCTACATATGCTGGGGTCAGTTTGTGGATGACAAGATCTGGCCGTCTGTGTTTCAGAACAATGTGATGAAGCATTTTCATGAGAAAAGCAAAACATTTGAGCTGGTTGAGATGCAGCTCTCCTTGATGTATGACATCTTTTACACCAAAGCAGCAGTGATCCACACATGGTACGGACGTTGCGCCCGTGCCGTGTCGCTGCTTGCGACAGTCATGGCATTCTCTCTGTTCCAGTTCAGTACTGATGGCAAAGACTACGGCTACAGCACAGTGGATGCCGCTGTCACCTACATACTGGCAGCTGGGGCACTCATTCTGGAGACCGCATCAGTGTTGAGGGCAATGGGGTCAACATGGACATGTGCCACGCTAAAAGCAACCAGCTGGGACTGGCTGCACAACCTGCACGTATCTCTTCGGCGGTGTGTCAGGATAGCGCAAGCAAGAAGATGGTCTTCTTCCATCGGCCAGCTTAACTTGCTGGATTCCTACAGCTACAGAGGTGATGAAATAAGTCTAGGATCCGTTGGGGAGAAGAAAGACAAAACAAGTCTGGGCCTGGGAGGCGACAGATTCGGTCCACAAAAGGATAAAAGAGGATTAGAAATAAAAGATAAGGTGGCAAGCATAAAAATGGTATCCATTTGGAGAGATGGAAGCATCAAGATTTCTACGGGTGCTAAGGAGCTGGTGCTGGAAGAGATACAAAGAGTGGTGGAAGCATGTGAAGGCGAGGAGGGCGTGATGAGGAGTTACCGTGGTCAGTGCACGCTGGAGCGGCGACAGCCTGAACCAGATGATGATGAATTCTTGAAGCACCTCACCTGGAGCACGAGCATGGAGTATGATCAAAGCATCCTTGCCTGGCATCTTGCCACCGACAAGTTCCTCTGGCACTCAATGTCATCCACAACAAGTGAGCGGTGGTCCCTTCCCCTCGTGGAGGCAACCAGGGCGGTGTCCAACTACATGATGTTCCTCTTCGTGGAACGTCCCTACATGCTGCCATCCCCTGTTCGACCCACGTTGCATCTCCAAGCCAGGAAAGTGTTGCGGGAATCGCGTTATTACTGGTGGTTCATAGAGCGAGACAACTGGTTCATAGAGCGAGACAGCGACAGCGACAATACTAATGATGAAGCGCTAGTCCTTTCTGATGGAGCAAAACTTGCCGACCAACTGCTGCGCATGGAAGAACCGGGGAAGACGTCAGGGCCCAAGCTGCTGCGGGTGGTTTTTGGGGTGTGGGTGGAGATGCTGTGCTATGCGGCACATCACTGCAGCAGGGAGTCCCATGCCAGGCAGCTCAGCAGCGGCGGAGAGTTGGTAACCGCCGTGTGGCTGCTGACCACGGCCGAGTTTAATCGTGTCTACTACAAGCAAACAAACTTTAGAGAGCGAAAGCATGGTACTGTCTGGAATCTCCTGAATTTCGTGGATTTCACAGACTTTATTGATAAACTTAAACCTAGTTTACTTAGATGCATGGTTACAATGGGCCGCACGATTAGTCTCGACCTACGATCACGATCAGAAAGGTGGGAGGAGAGTGAGGGAGAGAGCATACATGAATAATGGGCGAAAAGATAAGTCAGATCCGAGTTAATACTTGCTATATTCTGGAGGATAAATCCGGGGGCGTGTGTGGAATGTGTTGTAAACGACGCCTGTTTTTTCACCTAGTGCGATATGTAGGGTTCCCCAATAAACATAAGTTCATCTCTCATACCAATTTATCTGTATGTGTACTCCCCTCTCTTTCCATAAATTATCCATGCCGATTTTCTTCAGTTAAAAATAGTTAAAGGAAAAGAATCAATATCTGATACAAATTATGTACTTAAATAATGTAAACCTGAACTAGCACATCTGCCTCGCTCCATGTTTTCTCACCTTGCTAATTTCTTCAGTATTAACTAACCAATTCAAACTCTCCTATGGAGGTAAGCAAGCATCCTAGGCGGTTCCGATGCTTGGGGTCATGGATTGTACTTATTCAGGAGCGTGGCAACACAAGCGATCCTCACACGCCACACTCCACACTCCACACTTCACCGCCGCTGCCTTGTGTTTCCTAAAGAAATGAGAATGACATATAACATAGAACCTCCAGCCAAACGATTGGGACTTGGGAGATGGGAGTTCCCTTTGCACTTGCCTGGCGGTGGGCAACCAAGATGCACACATCTCTGCTTACAAATTACAGGAACCACAAGGTACTTTACTAGAACCAGCAATGCAAAATATATGATTCATGTCGGACTCTATCTTTACATCTCAGGATTATAGTTTAGTTGGTCCTCTGCTCACTAAGAGCTCAGGATTAGCAACCACACGAGTGCCAGAGTATGTTGGTACGATTACAACTTAAGAATGATTAGTGTATTTAATACAAAATAATCCCATCACATCCTTGTAAAGCAAAGCAACAGAGTTCTGAATAATCCAGAAAAATTTTTGGTGATCAACTGACAGATGAATCCATCGTCATTCTCGAACCTGTAACCTGTACAACCACGATTAAGGGGCGTCAGCTGTTGGAGTTTAATTTTTGGATTGCTATACAAGAAATTGAGAAAAATATATTATTTACCCAAGTGCATAAGGGCTTGCTGGGTTACCTAGAATTGGCTAGGGAACTACTCCACCTTCATCAAACTTGTACACAATTAGTTAACCATTCCAGCTGGAACCTTCCCAGGGAAGGTTCCTGGAGAACGAACGTGCCCAGCTATATTTCATCACCAAAACACATCCTTGTAAAGCAGTGCAAAGCACTAAAGTTCTGAACAATCCGGAAAACTTGGTCTTCAACTCACAGACCAATCCATCTTCATTTTCGATTCTCGAACTTGTAACCTGTAGACAAACCACCATTAAGCTGGTCAGGTCAGGGTTTAATTTTTCAATTGCTTAGCAAGAGGGGGGAAAAAGCAGGTGATAGGTTTTCGAAACGAAAAACAACAGAAAAAAAATTGTGTTAAAACACTAATGGTAAAACCATTATCCCCTTCCAGTATGGACTACCGAAAGCAGCCCCACGTGGAAGCAAAGGACCTGGAACATTTGCCAAACTAAGATGAACTAGGAAAATAGTACTCGTACGGTTAGTAATGACAGACGAAAGGAAACATACGACTAGGGTTTGATGCTGCCGCGTTCGTGTGTCCTCCTAGCCGAAACATATGAAGCCCTCCTCAGGTCCCCGTATATCCACACTAGGAATGTGAGAGACAAGGGGCCAGCAGGGCCCTACTCCTCGCTTGTAACGTCTTTCCAAATCAGGGCAGGCCGCAATGGCCAACCTCTGGAGAGCAGTAAGGCGCAGTATGGATAGGGGCAGGCATTCAAGGGTAGGGCAACCCTGAATATAAAGCTCACGGAGTGCACCGAGTTGTCCAATCCACTCTGGCAGCTCTGTCAGGGCAACAAATTTAATCAAGTTGAGAACTTCAAGTGATGTGAGGTGCTGAATGACATCAGGTAGCTGCTTCAGATTATTGTCCCAACCAGCCATCTGCAGTCTCACGAGGGACCTAAGGTGCTTTGTGGATAGAGGGAGGCTTTGCAACATTGGGGTCCACACGACATCAAGTGATCATAATGAGCACAGTTCACCAAGCCAATCGGGCAGCCGGCCAAGGGTAGAGCAGTAATAGATAATCAAATTCCGCAATGAGGTGAGACTCCGAATGCTCTCAGGTAACTGTGTCATTCCATCGCATGTCCAGATCCTGAAGGTTTCCAATTGTGTGTGGTGCTGCAAGAAGTCCCAGTCAGACGATGATCCCTTCATTATTTCATTTAGTATCAGTTCCTTGAGGTGAGAGACTGCTGAGTGCATGGTGTAGGACGACGAGGATTCATCGACTGGTGGAGGAAGCATTTGTGAGAATATACCCGGGAATAGCAGCTGCATGTTGCTTTTACGTAAATGCAGCTTCTCTAGTGACTGTGGGAAGTAAGGCTTCACATTCAGTCTTGGGCAGCCTGATATGTATATATAGGATAGGGCAGGGAAGCAGCATTGCCCATATAGTATTTCTTCCTCGGACTTTTCAAAATCACTTGTGAAGGTCCATAACTCTTCTAAATTAGCCATTTCGACCAGGAAGAGGGACTTCAGCGAAGGCAACTGACAAAGTCTGCACATCTGCTTCAGGTTTGGACGGTTTTCTAGTGTCAGTTCAGTTAGAGAAAGGAACTGACCTGGTCCTGTTTGCTTCAACACTATTGCTTCACAAAAAGAAGATTCTTTTTGAACCATCATCCACTGTGCCAAACGGTGACCTCGGTAACCTTTGATTTTCAACTCCTCAATTTGTGACGGTGCTTCCATAGCGCTCAGGATAGCCTGGTCTTGTTCCATATGACATACTAATCCTTCTTGATCAGTTTCATTTAAAGACCAGTCCAATACCAGACTCTGTATGTTATTCATCTGTTTCAAATAAGACTTCCCTGTGTCTCCTAGATCATTCAAATACTTGAGATTTGTAATTTCCAGGTGGCCAGTTAGCTTATTAAGATTTCCAAGCTCAGAGATACTTGCATCATCTCCACCACACCCAACAATAAACAAACCCAGCTTTCTTAAACAAGTTAGTTGTGCCAACCCGGATGGTAGGGAACGAAGTTTGGCACAACGCTCTAAATTCAAAACTCTGAGTCTTCTTAAGTTTCCTATACCTTTTGGCAACTCCACTAGCTTCCTGCAGTGTCCAAGGTCTATACATTCAAGAGTGCTAGTCATAGTAACCCATTGAGGTAGCATGTTAATGATGGTGTGGGAAAGATCAAGAGTAACCAACATATGACATAAAGATTTGCTTGGCAGGGCCTGGAATTTCCTACACATAGATAAGTTGATTGTTTGTAGGTTGATGAATTCCCCAATGGACTGAGGCAAACTCTCAAGGTCAGTAATCCACTTCAGTTCCAGAGTTCTTAGCTTCTGAAGCTTCCCCATAGACTCAGGCAGTGTCACGAAACCATTACATCTAATGAAATGAAGTGACTGCAAATTCCAACAATCTGTGATAGCTTCTGGAAATTTGGTGAAGCTAGCATTGTTGATTTCAAGATATCCAAGATATTCAAGCCTTAATACGAATGATGGAAAAGAAGTTTTAAATTTGTAGTCCAGGACAATGCTGCGGATATGCCCACTCTTCTTAATAAGGTTAGGAAATGATCGGTTACCTTCAGCCACATATAGAGCACGTAGTTTCTCAAAGCCCCTTTCAACATCTTCATTCAGTGATGCCAAAGATAAATATCGGCATTGGCGTGCACAATCCTTGGTTATGTTCTCTGGTAGAGATGTTATCACTTCATTCTGCAAAATATATTGAGCAAGATCATTAATCAGGTCATGCATCGAGCATACTCTGCTTATTTCATAATCCTTCATTTCAGGTGGCTCCTGAAGAAAGCCGCCTTTCACAAGACAATTATAGTAGTCACTTCCAATATCCTCTGGCTGCTCCTCCTTCATCCATTTGATGAATCCCTGGGCAATCCATTGTTCAATCAAGTAATCTCTGCTAAATTTATAGCCTTTTGGGAATATAGAGCAAAATGTAAAACACTGCTTCAGATGATCTTTCAAGTGAATAAAGCTCAGTTTCAAAGATGCAAATACACGATCTTCTATACTCTCATCATCCCATAAATTACTCTCTTTAATGGCTCTCCAAGTATTTATTCTTCTCTTTTCTTGGAGAACTGATCCAAGAGTTTTTATTGCTAGTGGCACTCCACCACATTTCTTGACAATATCTTTTCCGACAACAATAAATTCAGAGTCAACATCCTTCTCTATCAAACCAGAACTCTTTAGAAAGAAGCTCCAGCTCTCGTCCTCTGATAAAAATGGCAAGTTGTATACAATCTTAGACTCAACAGCTTTTGCAACATTTTGATTACGTGTAGTTAAAAGAATCTTGCTTCCTGATGCACCATTGTTTATGTGCACCGTGAAATTTTCCCAGTCATGCCTTTTCTCATGCCAAGCATCATCCAAGACAAGTAAAAACTTCTTACCACTCAATTTGTTTGAAATTGCACGCAACATGTGTTGTTGGGCATGCAGATCTGACTTTTGCTCAATAATTGCTTCAAATAGCTTGCCAATAAGTTTTTCCCCACAGAACTCTTGAGATACATGGACCCAATATATTGATCCTTTGAAGTGCCCCTTTATCTTGTCATCATGGCAGATGTGTTGGGCCAAAGTAGTTTTGCCAGAACCACCAAGTCCCACAATAGAAATTATATGACCATCTTCTACATTTTTAGATTCTAAAAGCACGGAAATGATTTCACTCTTCACGTGATCCCTTGATGGTATTTTTGACTGTGGAGCATTAATCAGCATAGTCTGCTCCCCAGCTGCCTTGCCGTTTCCACTCTGAACTGGTTGGTCCACTTGAAAACTGTGTAGTATAGTATTGGCATTGGTTCTTTGTTTCACAATTGCCTCATATGTCACCTTGATTGCTTTGATCTTGTGGGCCACCTTGTGCCGGAACATTAGCAGCTTTGGCTTTGAAAACAAGTCAGCAAAAGCACGCTTGTCACGGTCATTATGTATCTTGTGTTTCTCATCGTCTAGCCATACTTCATCAAGTAAATCATCAATGTCACTAGCTAGATTTCTCAACTTCATCACCCATCGATGCAACGCATCTCTCTCTATTGCTCTATGACCAACCATAGATAGCCAGCTCGTAATCTCAATATGTATATCTTGAAGGTTTGAGAGATCTTTTTTGACGCCTGTTATGGCCACAAACTCACTGGATATCAGTGAACCTAGCTTGTTTCCTACAACTTTCAATAGTCCAGATGCTAGGGCAGCCTCCACTCCAGTCATATTTCAAAGGCTCCCTTGCCAATTTCTCTGTAGGTGAGTTGCACAACGAACAATTATGTGGAATTTTTGAAACCAAAACTATAATTTCGTGCTCTTGATTCATACATGTTTGATGATAAAAGATTGCATTTTTTTTTTTTGAAAATTTATGAATAAAAATAAGCTACATGGAGAATGCAATTATGCATACTGAAACTCAGTGGAAAAAGCTATGTGCCTGAGAAACCTTCTGTGGTATATGAGCAGACCAAAACAAATAATTTAGATAGGGATACTTTTTGCTCGGTAGATGAATTGCAGAACAAACAATTATGTGGAGTTTTCAAACCAAAACTATAATTTCTAGCTCTTGATTCATATGTTTGATGATAAAAGATTGTGGAGATCTTATTGATAGTTAGGTGGAGATCTTTTTTGATTATAAAAACATTTGACGGGTTTGAATTTTATGAGATAATACTAACTAATAAGAATTACTTAGGTTAAAAATGGAAAATTCAAATATCTTTCTCTCTCTCTTTTAAAATAATAGCTATAATAGGAACTCTATAGTCTTTTATCTATAATCTATCAAATATTGGTTTATAGTTTTCCATAGGTTTTGTGAGATACATTTAGTTGAAACATTTACTTAAACTATGATAGTTTTAGCTATGGTCTACATTTTTTTGCCAAGGTAGTGTTGTCTATATTATGATGACATAAACCTCAATTTTCATTTCTCCCCTAAATTTTAACCTTATTAACTCCTTAGATAGATGTTATTATTTACAATGGTGATTATAGGTCAATTTGATGGCAAAATATTTTAGATTTTTGTAAGAATTTTAGGATCCATTTTTTACTTGTACCAATTTCATGTGTAATAATTTATATGATTAATAAGCACCATATGTATTTAGTTGAAACATAAATACTTAAAGTGTATAAACTCTTATATAGCCTTTTTATATGTGATATCATGAAAATCTATACGCCTTTTAACCTTTAAGATCCAGTTCTTGGAATTTAGTAATAATTTGAAATTTAATGCTTATTGTATAGTTTATTCACGTAAGAAATAAGAATATTCAAGGTCATCGACTACCCTCTCTTAGTTTTGACAATGTCATAAATAGTTGTTTGGTGCATGTCACTCAAGATGTTGAAAATATTGTATGACATTAGTATGGTTTTATTAAACAAAAGAATTCTTAAAATTGAGTTACTAAGATGATATAATAAATGTCTAAAACCTTTTTATGGACAACCATTACAAAATTTATTGTCATAAGTGTTAATATAAGTAAATTATAAATATGGATATATTTGCATGGTTGATAATATTAAAAATAAAAAAGGTTATAATCTTTGGAGACAGTAACTAAAAAAAAAACTTATATTAAAAAATTCACTTCACTAATATTCTAATAGTAGCTACATAATGTACTCTATAGTCTATAAGTTTTGATAATCTATCAATTATTGAGCATGGACCTTATTAATTTCTTAGATATATCAACTATTATTTCTTCTATGGTGATTATAGTCTTTGAATCTTTTAGGCTGTATGAATTTTATGATCTATTTTTTAAAAAAAATTATAAAATTTCATGAGTAATAATTTATATGATTAATATTTTTTTCTAGCACTATATGTGTCTAGTTGAAACATACACTTCAAGTATACAAACTCTTATCACTTTATGTGATATCACAAAATCTGCTTTTGACACATGTTAATTTTTCCAATGCTTATTGTATATGTCATTATTTTTTCATTTTTATTAAAAAAGAATATTGTTCTAAGATATTCTTAGATTTTATAATCTCATAATCAACACTGCACCATGGCTTATCTTTGTTGAATTTATTGTATTGTATTAATATTGTTTTATTAAACAAATAATCATTAGAAATAAATTACTAACATCAATATGATATAATGTTCAAATCAAATTGTTTAAGCCTTTTTTATAACAACTTGCAAAAGTCTACAGTATTAATTTCTTAAAGTAGCGTAATGCCATTACTATATGATTTGCTAATGATATTTTCCCTATTCGATAACTTTGTAAAAGATATTATTCTAATGTACACTTGTTTTCTGGGTCCATGTAGTTTAACATAGCTCTGTGCATGGTTTCAATTTAATATTGACATAAGTGTGTATTTCAAAATGCTTTGGCATATATTGTGCTTGTGGATGTTGAATTATTTTTTCATATTAGCATTTATATGTAGATTTGAGAGATTTTTGTTCATTTTTTTTAACAGTTCAAATATATAATTTAGATATAGATTATATATAACTATATATATGGATCATAATACTAGTTTCCAAATGGTCATTATAATTTTATCATCAGATTAGTTAGTTATCTTTTTATAATTGTGGAGGTTTATGGTTTTTTCCATATAAATCACGGTCCCATAATTTTTAACATCATTAACATATAAACTTGAAGTAATCTAATAGAACTGAACAAAAATTATAAGCTATGGTGAATAGGAATTATATCAATACCCTTATTTATTCATAGAGATCCAATAATTTTGTTTTCATTTTTATAATTCTTCTGTTGGTCTATTCTCACCTAAAGTTGTAAACGGTATTATATAACATAAGTACATGGAAAAGAAGACAAGATAAATTATAATTATAGGATGATCAAATTTAATAGACTAGGAAATCAATATGCAATTAAATCAATGACCACACCTTTTGGCCGGTGCTATCATTGTTGTAGATGTTGTTGACCACCCAGGAGAGTATTTGCTAAGTTCAGGTGCGTGAATGGCTCGAGTGCAGCTTCCTTGCTCGCTTTGCCGTACACGTATGGATTTAGCATGTTGATCACAGATGATGCCCTCCGCATGCCTCCGCCCAGTGATGATCAACCGCCTTTGAGTCCTCACACGCTCGTCAAACGGTTGCGTCGAACGTCCTATCTTCATGTTAGGGGCATGCTCGTCGGCAGTCCGGCACGGGCATGCCGACGTCTGCTGGCTGTGTTCATATCTCGATACACCTCTCGCTTTCTGCTGCCATCTCGATCATGGAGGAATCACATGCAACGGGCATGCCACCACCGTCAAGCCATCGCCCTAGCTTGATCCCTTGCTCGTGGTCCTAATCGTCAAATCTTGTGCCTCCTCTCGATTGAACAATGTTTTACAGCCAACGGGTGGCTTCTTCTTTTGAAGACGTACGTCACGCCGCCAGGAGACGGAGCTGCACACGGCCTAATGGATATGGAAAATTAATGTATTTATTTTTTTCCTTGTATTTATCTTTTCCTTCTTTCTTGGTACGTAAACATTGTAAAATAATAGATTTATCTTTCTTTTCTTATATGAGGAGTAGTAGGGACGTTGCATTACTCACCAAGGGAAAGTGATGGTGGGCCCATCAAATATTAATTTATTAACAAATTATGTGCATGTCGATATAAGAATTCAAGATTTATTGGCACGCAAAGATTTAGGTTCTCTTGTTCATTTATTATTATTTATATATAAAATGGCAGTGGTGGGTAATTTCTTTAAAAATTAAGTTAGATCTAAGGGTTATAGATAACTCCAATCAATGGTTTGATGGTCGATGTTTTCGATTAACGTGAGAATTTCTAGCATTTATCTTTTTTTTTCCACGTGGAGCCCGTTGGAGCCTCCAATTAGTAATAGTAAGATTTGATAGTTCGTAATAAACATAAGCTAAATGGAAAATTCATTTTTTATATTGAAACTCAGTGGAAAAAGCTTTATGCCTGAGCAACCTATATCTAAACATCTAGTTTAGATAGGGATCCTTTCTGCTGAAATAAGATGCATATGAGAGGATTCAGATTAGTGGAGAGATGGTTAGAGAAAATGAAAGATTAATTAGCATACGAATTACTTTTTCTAAAGGCCAGAGAAGCAGCAACAGACGTATGCTGCTTACCACGTAAATGCTTCAGTATTCGTGGTCCTCACTGAGAAGAGGCAGAAAAAAATCAACATGATTAGCTTGGAATATGACATAAAACGAAACATATGCAGTGATGCAGAAGGAAACAGAGCATGGACAATGTTCCCTTTTCTTCTATTTGTATTTTGATCTCTAGCTAATGAAATTTCGAATAAAATTTCAGAGTATGTACCTTGGATCAGCTGCCTTTTCCTATTGCATTCCCGAACATGGAATTCAGAGCAAACACTGCGCCCTTGATACAACTACATCACAGTAGCCACTATATTCACAGATCTAGCTATGCATATACAGCTGCAGAAATGTAATGCTTAAGGAAACGAACCTGAGGCCTAGGAAGCGGTGAGGCGGTGCCGGTGTTGTTCGTTCTTTTTTATCATGATGAAACAGGATCTACTAGTTTATGGTTATACAAGAATCAGCTTGGAAAAATCATCTGCCTGACCAACCAGATACTACTGCTGGATTGTGGTGTTCCGGTGAGTGATGAAGGGAGTAGCAAGATGGATTGGTACTAGGATGCACTGTGTAAACAGAGATCTTTTGGAGCTCAGGTTGCAGAAGGTAGGAGATGCAGGCGTGCAGCTTAGCTGGATGGCAGAGACAGACGCGGTGATAGTGCCTTCGGTAGCTCCACTTGAGTAAACAAACCACGGAATGAAAACGACACACAACTCTTTTTTAGATAATGGATGAGAACATCCGGCCTCTACGTCCATAGACGTACACAACCAATTATTACAGAGATTGCATAAAGCATAAAAAGATAAAAAGAGCAGAACCAGTCCCTAAGATGGACAAAAGAACTAAAGCAATGAAATATATGCTTCCACCCTCCATTTGATCGTTATATTGCTCATCAAGGAGAGTGTGCTCTTGGCTTGCTCAAAACACTGCAGTTGTTCTCCTGAAGATAGCCGGCGAGACACAGCAGTGAGCTGACTCCATACAGGCAGTAGGTGGCAAGGAAGTGCTCAGCAATGCCTTCGGGAAGGAAATTGACATCCGCAGACGCCATCACCGCTGGAAGAAGCACAAAAGGTCTTTCGACCAAGACCGGCCCCGTGGGAGAGGCCGTCGGCGTAGATCATACGCCCGGAATCGGCCGGCCCGGCCAGCCAACTCGTAGGAGGAGCTCGGACAGGGTGGAGGAGAGGGGGTGGGATGGAGGGTGGCGCGTGGCACCACGCCAAGCCATCGGCGCCTTGGATCCGCCGAGATCGGCGACGCCCGGTCCGCCCATGTAGAGGAGGGCCTGGCCGCCGTGGTCCGCCGTTGCCGCCACCCGCCCGCCTTCCACCCCGTCCTTGCGGGCGCCGGGCCGCAAAGATTTGGGCAGGGCGCCGCCACCGCTTGGGAGGGGAGGGATTCACCACCGACGAAGGGGATCCCCCGATGAAGCGTTGGATCCGCATCGGGTCGCCGCCACAGGGGTAGTAGTCGTCGCCAAGCACCATCGTGGGGGAAGACGAGGTGTACGCCGCCCGTAGGGATGACGAGGTCGACGGGCAGCGCTGGATCCGCCACCGTTCCACCGCCTCCATTGATCAGATCCACTGGAGTCCTGGACTCCACCGCTGGCCGGGGATAGTCGTGGCGAGCGGGCAACACGGCCAGACGCTGCTGCGAACGAGACATGTAGTCCGCGGCCCGGCGGATCGCGCGATGCACAGGCCAGGCCGCGACATCCGCGATCCTCACTGGCAAGCATCGGGGACGGCGAGGCCGTCACTGCCTGGGATCGCGCGGAGAAGACGACGAGCATGGCGGAGATCTCTACCGGCGACGCTGCTCACGCAGATGCACCAGATCGCGGGCCTCGCGTGGGATAAGCGCTCCGCTGGAGCGCCGTCACCGTGGAATGGGGAGGCCTTGTCGCGGCCACGGCCACAACGGCCGAGGGACTGCGGCGAGGGTGCTTTGGGTGGCGGCCGCCGTCGCCCCTCCGGTCGCCCTGCGAGGCGACGGAGAGGGCCCCTCGACACACAACAACTCTTGGAAACGAAGGTACCGGGAAACTACAGTCGCAGCAAAAATCCAAACCAGATGCATCATCGGGAACCAGAACAGGTTAGATAACAGAACAAATCCCATTCGCAATCGGTGCTTTTGGTATCTTCCTTCTGGTGCTTCCTCGTCACCTTTGTTTGTTTCATTAACACAACAAAATAATACAAAATGAAAGTGCAGTATGACTTCGTTTACAACAAGAACCCAAAGTATAGCGCCACAGTTGCTCCCTACAACTACTCCAACAAAGAGCACACTGGGAACATGACCGTTGGGCGACGACCCTGGCGGTGACGCTCAAGGCCCGCCATCCATCGGCGCGCCGATGGCCGAGAAATTTAGATATTTGACCCGTCATTCGCAGACGCCTCTCACAATATAACCCACAATTCATCAACCTTTGGAAATATAAACCAAGTGCTGCAAATTATTTTGAAATCTAACCTTTTTGGGATTTTTAGGATTTCTATAATTCTAGAAATTATCTTGTACTATTCGGTAGATGGGAAAAGACTTGTTTGCCCTCTCCGCATTCCTCTTCTGTTCGCTGGTTCGCTGAAAGAAAAGACCAAGGCCGCCCTTTCGCGTCGCACGCGACTTCGGGGGTCGCGATAAGCTTCGACGGCTTCTGTCGCCGCCCGCAGCCAGGGCCCCTGTGCCGCCGGGCCTGTGCCGCCCGGGCGAGCAGCAGCTTCGCTGCGGCTGCGGCCTGCTGCGTGCGAGGAGCAGCTCTACCGTGGCGTCTCCATTGTGGCCTCGGTGGCGGGACGGCGCATCTCTCCCCGCGGCCTGGACGGCGCATGCATGAGCAGTAGCTCAGTCGTGCCTCGGCTGCCGCCGAGCTGCAGCACCGTCGCGGGAAAGCCGCCCGGCGGCGCATGCTGGAGCCAGAGCACATGCTGGAGCTGAAGCCGTGATGCGGGCACCGCTGCTCGGATTGGAGGCCACGACAGAGCTGCTGCTGCCGGCACGGGCGGCGTGGTGGTCCCTTGAGTTTCAGCGTTGTAGCCTTCTGCAGCTCAGTTGCTAGAGGTGGAAGAAGAATATGACTTGTTGGGCCCACTTGTCATTGAGACAGGGAAAGGGATATTATAGAAATCTAGAATGAGGGAGGGGCAGCAATGTCTTTTCCGATTCCTAGAACAGTGGAAAACAGGCCCTAGAGTTATAGAAATCCCAAAAATACTGAAAAGGTCAGATTTCAAAACAATTCGTAGGACTTGGGTCATATTTCCAAAGGTCGACGAATCTGCGGGTTATATTGTGAGGGGCAAGCGAATGACGGGTTAAATATCAAAATTTCTCCCGACGGCCACCCCGCCCCGGCGCCCGTCCCTCCCCGCCTACGCCTCGCCTTCCCCTCCCTCCCCCTTCCCCACCCGTCCCGCCCCCCCCCCTCCCGTCCATGAGCACTACGCTCGCCATGGCGTGGCCGGCGACGTTCGGCCGCGGCGCCGGACGCCACCACTCCCCACCCGGCGCGGGTGGACGGATCCGGCGGGCCCCCTCGCTCAGATCCGTCGAGCTTCGCCCCGTTGCCCTCGGTGGCGGGGCCACGCGCGTCGCGTTCGCCTCGGAGGCCCGCATGCGTGGGCTGGTGTTCAGACCACGCCGCCGCGATCGCCCTCCGCCTCTATCGCCCGCGCGGCTAGATCCGGTGAGCGCGGGCGATGCGCCCTGGCTAACGCCGCCGGCCGGTCGGCGTCTGCTCGCCCCATCGTCACGTGGTCGGCACTTCTTCCTCCGGCACCGTGCGGCCGCGCCCGTGGCGGCCCGCCGCCGCCGCCGCCCATCCCGACGGGGATGCCTCCGGCGCCGCGCACCACCCGTTGCGGGGCGCGTGGCGGGTGAGCACATGGCTTCTTTGCCAGCGCCCGCGTGCCGCCCCACGGCCGGCTATGGCACGGCGCCCGGCTGGCGGTGGGCGTGGTGGGTGACGGCGCCGTGGGAATGGGGCCGCGTCGCCGATGCCGCCCGGTTGCAAGGGCCTCTCCTCCCTCCCGCTCCTGGATGCCGATGTTGCCTTCCGCCGCCGTGACGAGCCCCTACCGTGGTGCCGCTTGGCTCGCCCGTGGCGGTGCCGCCGCCGACATCGCCGAGCCCAACACCTCGAGTCGAGTTGCCATTGGCGGCTTGTGCGCATCCCCGCCGCTATCGTGTGTGGGGCAGCCGCAGCCCGTAGGTTGGCGGATGAGATCATGATGGTCGTTGTGAGCACGGAGGTTCCCTCCCGGCGTGGGCGATGCCCTTCCTCCCCCCGCCGCTCTCGCCCCGCGGATGTCGAGGGAGGGCGAGATTGAAGGCGAACTCTCCCTACCTCATGGCTTCTCCTCCCGGCCGGGGCCTCGAGACGATGTCGCCCGTTGCGGGGCGTAGGCGTGTTGCTCGTGCGACCATCTGCTCCATCCCTGTCGCCACCTCCGTCGCCCCCGGCCGCCGGCGACCCGGCTACCGACGCGGCTCCGGCCTCGTCGGCGTCTCCCACCAAACCGGCCCCTCCATTGGATGGCCCAAGGGTATGCGGTGGATGGGCGGCTCCATTTCTCACTGTTCGAACAATGAGGAGGACTTCGTCGAGCCGGAGGCCCCCCACCGTCGTGCGGCCCGCTTATCCTTCGCCTTCTCACTTGGCATGCTCCTAGACTCCGTCGTGGGGCACACCGGTGGCCCCGCCGAGTCCCCTGGCTCTACCAAAACGGGCACCGCCCTGGCACCGGAACCGGTCGGCGTAGGCGCGGTTGCCGTCGCCGTCAGCCGTCCATGACCAACGTTGACGTCCCTACGGTGTGGCTTCTTCATGCGGCTAGGGTACCAAAGACACCGGAGGCTCGGCCGACAACTTGCGCTAGCGTCCCGCTCACCACCAATTCGGCCATCGCTATCGTCCTCCGCCGCCCGGGCCCGTCATCGCCGTCATCGCGCCGCGGCCCCGTCGGGGGCATACTTTCGTCTTCAACGCCCCACGCCGGACGGCGGCGTGCCCCTCCCAACCCTCATCGCCGACGCCCTATGCCACCATCCCTAGTCGCTTTGCTTCAATTGCCTGGCGAGACCACGTCGCCACTCGGTGTGACGCCCCCATCCCGTTGCCTCTTCTTCCTCGGCCGACGTGGGCACCGAAAGCAAGG